>PNEQ01017367.1:0-28196 GCA_003012365.1 Medauroidea extradentata | reverse complement strand
ATATTTCAAAATGGATGTTTACAACTATTCCAATTTTTATTTTCATTGGAAAATTGTCTTGTATTCAGGCAAATACAATAGATACAGCTTTATATCTACAACGTTGTAACATTGGTGTGTTAAGTGTGTAACGTTTTACCTTATGTAAACATAGTCATTTATGATGCTGAGAGCTGTAAAACCGTAATTGACTAAATGTAATTCCTTTTGTTATTGAAAATATATTGTTGCATAGAATTTTTTTAGATGTAATCAACATTAAAGTCTGTTAGAATAATTAATTTGTAGCACTTAATTTTGTACATGATAACAGAAAATGTCAGGTTAAGAAATTGTTCAGTTGAATGAATTTGTTGTATCTTATCATAAAATTGCATTGTTTCCTTGAATTTCATTTCAAAAGACTTTTTACAGTTAATATTTCCTATAAATAAAAAGATTTAACAAACTATAAGGTCTCAACTAAATTTATATCCTTGTCCAAAAATATAATTCTCACATTATATTCTTAATGATTTTGCTCAGTTATAATATTCTACGAAAGCACTGGTAGACAAAAATGTGAAGGAGGTTATAATTCTTAGATTATTTAACACTGACTTTACTGACCTGTGTATCAATTATTTAATAAGCAGAATATACTGTATATAACGCAAATTAAAATTTGTAGGAGGAAACCAATGTTAGGTACCAGTAAATGTTCATATCCTTACCTGAGACACTTGTGTCTGAGCAGCTGTATTAACTACATTTGACAATTTTATAAATAACGAGAATGAAAATAATTCATAGAAACATCTAAGAATGTTTGTGTTTGGAATGTGTAATAGGCGAGTACTGTGGCTACAGTTTTCTGTAATAAACAAGTATTTAAGTATGTACACATTACTTAAAAATAACGTACTTGCTGGAAAATACACAATGTAGAGAGCAGTTGAAAATGCTTTAGGTAATTGACTCCACATATTCTGCTATATGATATTTAATTTGCAGCATTTGATATGTGAATTTATAAAAACAATATTTGTACTACAAATACAAAGTGTTCTTTCGGTTGCAGGAATATTTGTTAATTCTTCTAAACATTGTCAGTGTCTGTATGAAGCTTCGACAAATCTGAAAGTTGCATAAAGTTGATGTGGTGCAAAAATTAATATTCTGTGTGATATAATACATGGCACATTAATTGCTGAACACAGTTTTGCATTTTTCCCCTGATATCTTGCTACATGAAAAGTTTATGGCTGTATAATGCAATTGTGAAGTTTGCAAATTGAAAAATGTGATTTTTTCAAATTTATGCATATGCCAAAGAAGTTATTGCAATGGGTGTGTGCATGGCAGTTCTAATGAAATTGAATATATGTGGAATGATTTATGGTACATGTACTACCTCGAAACTACTAATATAATAGAACCATGCAATACTAATCTGGGTTGTGACACTTTTATTTCACTGGTTTTATCATGTTACATTAAATATAAACATTTTCCTTTCAAGCTTATAACAGTCTCTAGTTTCATGCATGTAAAACTCCTATTAATTCAGTTCATGGAAATTTTCCAATGTTTGTGTAGCTCGCTTAATTCTTTTTCTTTATACAATAAGTTACATACTTGCGTTTGTGATGCACAGAAATATAGAAATTTTCATTAGATTTGTGTAATTCACTTGAAATTGTTAACAGAAAATATATTTGCAAAAATTTGTGTTAAATACCAGTTTGGAGCAAGAAAATACGCTGGTTCCTAGTTTGATATAGGTACAGATTACACAACGGTTAGTATGAATAATTATAATTGTAACACAATAAGTGGAATTGCTTCCACAAGCGAAACATAAATATCTAACTATCAGGCACACTGCTATATGATTGGTGTGTTTACTATATTGTTTTGGTAAATACTAGGTTTAAATGAATCTTATGTACTCTATTCATCAGTTAAAGTGAATATGTGCTGCAAGTACTGATGGTGTGTTCAGCAAAAAAAATTATATGAAACTTTAAAATGTTAATGGATAAATTATTTACATGAAAAAATTCACATATGTCAGCTATTTTTTCACAAATTACTATTGTAAGTTGAAGAGTTTCAACTAAGGAAATAGTTAGATCAGATCTACTAATTATATAAAGTATATTTGAATGCAGGTGTTGATCTTCTGCTTACCTTAAGCTGTGCATTTTAATTCTTTGAAAAATAAGTATTTAAGTCTACTGAAAAGGTACTGTTGTTGCTGTATCTGTAGTATTTACCGATAACTTCACTAATTTGTTAATAAAACAGTATGGCCTCAACTGACGAAATCAGAGAATTTGAATTTGCTGATTGAATGAAACAATTTCTGTCCTATCAGTGAAAATTTTAGTATTAACTGAAAAATCAGTGAATTGTGGTTCACTGATTGGGTGTAATATGTACTGCTAACTTCACTAATTTGTCAGTTACATAGTCCAACTGTCACTGACGAATCAGTGAATCTGAATTCACTAATTTAATGACACATATACTGATTTGTCAGTTAATTTTTTAGTTTTGCACTGATGAATCAGTGAATTTTCGTTCACTAATTTGATATAATATCAACTGATGCCTTCACCGATTCATCAGTTTTTCTTATAGTGTCACTGTCGAAATCAGTGGTTTTTTAATTACTGGTTAATTATTTTATTTACTATTGTTATCAGTGAATTTATACCTCTGAGGCTATCAGTGGCTTTTCACTGATTCTAAGTGGAGCCATTTTCACTGATTCAAGTAGTGGAATTCCACTGCAAATCAGTGGTTTTCCACTGATTTTAATTTAGAGTGCCTGGCTGCAAAAATATTTTGTTCTAAACTCAAAATATTTAAACCAAACTTTTAGAATTAATCATTTCTTACATCTTCAATTTTAAGACGAAAATAAAAAAAAGAGTAACATTGTAGTTTAATAACAAAAGAAACGAGCTTTTTGTGTAACAGTGATTGAATATCCTACAATGCAGTATAACTTAATTTTCTGCATTAGGTTAAAATTAGAAATCTCCGATACCACTTTTTACCGATACCGATCATGATGCCGGTATCTTGAACCTTAATCGACATTTACAGATACCTATACCTGTACCCACATTTACATAGCAATGGCAGCGGTGAAAGTGAAAGAATGAGCAACAACACGTGTAACACATTACTTCTTAAATTCCGTGCAGTAACGTGTTTACTTTAAGACATGTATTTTGTGATGTTTCGTATACTTCATTGATGTTCTTACGTAAGTACCTTTTTGTGTACTCAACTGTAAAAATTAACAAGAACAGTTGTTGGGATTTTTAAATGTTTGTTGCAATGGGAGTTTACAATTAGAATTTATTGATTTGTGGACATACGCCAATGCTCAAGTTTTGCTTATCACACCTGTGTTGAATGGCAAAGTACAAAAAAGAACAAAAAAATTATTAAACACACACAAAAATTGAAAAAACCAATCCCAGAGGAATTCTGTCAGTTTTTTAAAATAATTATTATATTATACATAAAAGAATTCTAGAGATTGAATTCAGTCGAATGTCGACACAAAACCCAGACACAGATGACAGACACAAGTACAGAACCAGATTCCCAATATTAAAATTTTGGAAGTAGACAAAACAGTGAACAATGGACAACAAACAAAAGACAATAGACAACACAAGTTAAAACCAACGAAAAAATGCAAAGTTTCGGGAATCGCGATCTATTCCCGGACACCAGCCAACAATACTGCAAGGTGCTCAGCCAATCAGGAGAGTACTTGCCTCTCATTGGCTGACAGCACAGCCAATCACACATGCTTTGCCACCATTGGCCGAGCAGGTTAGTGACCATCCAGGATATATAATCCCCGATGTGCAACTAGTCAGTCGGGGAGCCCTTGTTTCTAGATACACCCAACGAGTTATGGGAACTTCTGTTCCCAGTCTCGCGACAGCATGGCCTCGGATGGCATATGAGAATTCGGCAGCGGAGAACTTCATTCGCATCTTGGTATTCCGTCCAGCTGTGTCTCAGCCTGACGACTTTGTACTTTGTCATACAACAAGAACAGTTATTATTAAAAATACTGACCACAAATCACACACATTTTCTACAATTATAATTTTCTTACATAAAGCAAACACCAAAGTAGGTACATTTTAAAATTAAAAATAAGGCAAAATAAAATAGGCCTAAGTAGTCTACTAGCAAATGTTATAATAGCTCAGAACTACTTTTGTTTTTACAGTTTTTTACAGTGTCTTTACCCTAGCTTTCAAGAATTCTTCAATTACAATGCACAGCCATACACATTGTGTTATCTTGATTTTTTATTCCATAGTAAGCTGCTACAATAACATGGAGAAATTATGTGCTGGAGTGTAAAATATGCAGGCATATGTTATATACCGTTCTTCGATTATCTGTAAAAACTAAAGATAGCACCGATACGGATAAACAGCCAATACCACCGATTTTACCGATTCCTAGAATGGGTTATCAGTATCGGTACATCTTTAGTTAAAATGAGAAAAATGGCATTGACCAAAAATTTTACTTTAACGTAAAAATGCGTGGGTGCTCTCTTAATTACATTTTAAAATGACTCCACCTTTGCTAAAAAGAAGCGGCGATAAAAATGTAAGACAACTAGTATAGAGCACTCCGCGGTTTTTTTAACATTAAAATTAATTTTGTGGTCAATGACTTTATTATTATTGTATGCTTATTCAAAAACTTAAGCTACGCTGAATTGTGAGACAACCTATTGCTGTTGAAAAAAATCTCTTATTTAAGTATTATTTTCACCTTTTTTGCTCATATTGGTAAAAAAGCATTTTTTTTTCGGTATTTTAACTTTAAGTATTAGTATTTTAAACAATAATTTGTTTTTTAAAACGTCACTTTACCGAGATTTTCATTGTTTTTACTTTGATCGCCACATTTATTATATTGGGGTTGTCCAAGTTTTCACAGATATTTCCCCGGTTTTTACCATGACTGCAGTGGTTTTCGTCGGGATTACCTCGGAATTTCTGGAATCACCCTGATTTTTACTGCGATTGCATCAGATTTACCGGAATTTCCTTTGCTGTATTAACGATGGTGGTTGCAGGTTTTTACGAGAACTGTCCAGATTTACAGCACCAGTATTTTCTGGAATTGTCCCGGTTAGAGGATCTCCTCTCCAAAAAAAATTTAGACTGCAGTAAACACATTTATTCTGTTAAAAGAGGCAGAAATCATGTTTGAGATGTTTACGAAAAGTGACGAGTTTAGGGAAAATTCCAAATTGAGTCGCTTAAATAGTGGTCAGAACGAAGTGTACATTCACCTGCAGGTCACTGAAATTTAGACAATCGTCACCTCGAATTCTTAGTTAACTCTGCTCAAGAGCAAGGTAGTTTGGTGTTTGCATACAAACACGCAAAATAAGACATGATTAAAACAACTGTGGAATTTAGCGCCTATTACCTAACATATCAGACCGTGTATCATTGTCACAGTAACAGTAGTATGAATTTTTTATTGTGAAATGTAAATTCTGGACGCTTGCAACAATATCATTAAAAAAATACTACTCAAATAGACAATACGATTTAACTTGTCGGGAGTGTAATTTTATGCGACAAGAGTATGGATACCTTAATTTACTATCACAAAAGGTAAAGGTTTGAAAGTTAATCACTTACTGAGTAAAGACCTTATTTAAAATTAAAATTTTTGGTTAATCGTATTAAATATTAAATTTGCAAAGGTGAGTGCCAACTTTTACCATAGCTGAATATTAATGGTTGTAACAATCCTCTAAAATAGAGATTTGAACTGCATGTCTGCGATTAGTATGCCTTAACGTTTTTAAGATAAGAAAAAATAATACTTAACTTATATTTACATAGTAAATAGATTCAAGGTTTTACTCACAAGCGGAATTACCGTGTACAATGCTGTTTACAGATCAGAAATTTCCATTGACATTTGGAAAACTTACCCCAAGTAATTTTTATTGTAAATTTCATGTGTACTCGCTGACTGCAGAGCAAACCCCATAAAATATTGGAGTTGTCGAACTGCGCAAAACATTTCATCGGTCACTTTATTCCTATGTTATTTCCAAACACTAGTTCCTCTACGAGATTTTATGATTAAAATTTTAGACTTTCGTGGATTTTTGTCATGTACAAATACAAACTGAAAAAACAAGTAAATGTCAAAAGAAAATGTTTAGAGAAAATTACTTCCGTTTACAATAATGTATAGTACAGTAAGAAAATAGTACATTTAATATTAGCCTTACTGCTTAAATTACCATCTTCTTGAAGCAAAAATAATTTTGAAGTCCCTTTCCCGTTACGTAGAACAGGTTATTGGAAATAAATATTAACTCATAATGCAGAATATTAACTCTCAAACGCACGTCATAAAAAGGCAAATACAATAAAAATCCAAGTCAAGCCATTGAGAGTTTCCCGATGTCGGAATATAAAGTAATAAAAAAGTTGACGTATTTGTTCGGTTTATTGCTGAAAATGAAAGAGAGATAGAGTTGGCGACAGTTCAATCCGAGAGAAAAGATAAAAAAAAAAACTCGCCAATGCATGCACGTGTAGCTAGTCGATCATGTGATGCATAAAATTGTTAAATTACGTGTACATTATTTAAGATAAATCAGCGAAGAATATCAAATCAATTGTATAATTTTTAGAAAATGTCTGCCTTTATAAGCTAAGAAAATAAAGTGTATATACATTTTTAGAGATAAAATTTGTAAATTATGAATTTAAAGTACTTGTTTTCTTTTGGAATATGATTCCGATTCAGTTTGAGAAAGATTTACTTATATTTTATTATTATTATTAAGCAATACGTACGGCGAGGTCATTCGAGACGGTTACACACAACTTTACACAACTACAGAAACTAGGAATGTAGTAGACCATGGCCTTTGTTTCCCTGTATTCTCCTGTGATTTCGGAAAACAATGGAAAACTGAAATCAGGATGGTTGGAGTTGGGGATCGAAACCGGAACCTCCCGAATGTGAATCCAAAGTGCCACATTACCAGATAGCGACATTTATGGTTTAATGTTTGTCTTCTATATTATTGTAAAAAATATTTAGCTACCCGGTTTTATCAGTTAGCATTTTATTTCGTCGTTTAATATGTCAACGTCTGTCCTAAATTAGAAGTGTTAAATATTAATTTGAATGGGGAATGTCAAGAAGGAATCTGCTGCAGGATGTTCGCAGCCATATGTTACGTGGAAGAAGACAATGAACATAGTGTTAACGCGGGTGTCTCAATGCAGAGATAATATTAAAAATTATAAGACTTCATCAATGAAGACGGTATTTGTGAATGTTATGAAACACATACACACGACATTTTCTGGTATGCCGTAACCTACCTGAGCCTTACACCATTGACGATCATTGGAGAGCAAAATATAACGCCATCAAGACTGATACATCCTAATGTGTACGGTAAATTTTACATTATCATCTGAAAATAATCCATTGGAAACTTCTGCAGTAGTGCCTTGACAGCATGTGTCACCATTTACGTGCCACAAGGGTTGCCTACTTGTCAGCATTGCCATTATGATCAGAAATTTTAGTGCCTGTATCTCAGCAATGGTTTGTCTGAGCGTGTTCGGACAAGTGCACCTTGTTTATTTCTTATGTCGTCATACTTTTTATAGAATACTATGGGTTGATACAGACGTACAGGTACAGAACTGCACGCATAATAACAGAGACGGTCTCAGGTCGTGGGAAAACTTGACAGTTTTCTGGATTTCAACACACGTTCAGCTTACCAGAAGATTACTGGCTTTCGGCTGTACGAGAAGATGTTGCCCTATTTGACTGAGGCCATAAGAATCCCGCTATTGTCATAGTTTAAGTTTGTTATCGGCCTACAGGCAGCTACGTTGTCTCAGATGTACATCGCCCAATCATATGTGTTGCAATTGACTACAGCGTTTTCAAGGGTATGTTGGCAAAATACATTTTTGCGATATCCATCATCTCTAGTCACCATGCATCTGAATTGAATCTGGAAGGTGAGGTCAATTTTCCATTCGTAGTGGTTGTTGAATTATCGTCACTTCACATGAGAATATACACAACTTTCACAGTAGTTGTACGTCCATGATATTGACAGTAGATGCATGGTTGCTGTACTCATTAATCTTGATTTAGGTCTGTCTATCTGTACCCAAAATATTTCCCGTGTATGTGTATCGACAATTGCTTGTGTATGTTTCCGTCCCTTGTTTGAAGATTTGGATTATTTTTGTTACATTTAATAATAATTCCACGAGGGACACTGTAATCAAACATGTTTCAATTGATTCTTATTAAGATATCTGTATTTGTAGAAAACAAGTTTTGTTTAAAAAATCCTCAAGTAGACCTCCTTATGCAAGTTGTACGTACATATTACAGGTTTGAATTATAATGTACTGTTATTTATCACTCCTCACATAACTATAGTAATTTTAAAAATTCGACCAGATTTTTTTTTTCACAAATTATATTGCCTAATGTACCTAACACATCTCCAAGATTTTCCAGACTTCTTTCCTGGCACGTATGTAATTTAGTTCGCGAATTTTTAGGCAGAATTCGACTCAATTATTTTGGCTTGATTATTAAAACAATTTCAAAAGTCGTACATGCGAACTATTAAATTTACAACTGCATTCCGTATATTTAGTTTAACTTAATAACTTTAAGTTATGTGTAGGTAACAACATACCAGAAAAATACATATAGTTAACCTGTTCAATATATTTGGAACCACTTGGACCTTTTTACTTTGTGTAACACATTTAAAATTAAAAGTATAACTGATTCACTTCGTTAATTCCTAGATATATTTCTCTATAAATCCGTTACCCTTTACGTACCATAATGTACCCTAGAGAAGAAGTTCCAATTATTAAGAATCAATTATAATAAATATGTTATTCGATTGAATGTTTTATAAAATCCGTATAAAAATTTTAAAAAAATCTTCATATGTTTGCAAAATTAAACCGACAAACATTATAAGATTGCACGGTACACATTTACTATTCCGGTATTGCTGAATATTCGTGTTATTTTTTTAACTCCCAAAAATCGTATGAAAATAGTATTTACAATACGTTTTAAATACAATTGTTAAAAAATACTTAAATGTTGTGCTGCTGGGTTAGCTGAAATTTCTACTTTTCACAAATCAAATTTACAATATTCTCAAACTTTTCTGCGAAAATTGGAAATAGATGTCGCGACAACAAATGGCATTATGTACTGAGGGTGTTAATTGTAAAATGAGAACATTTGAAGGCCTTCATTATAAGTATGGTATTCAAATATGTATTGTAAGTGGGCTTAAAAGATTAAATTCTAAGTTGTATGAAAGCTATACACAGTGTTTATTAATTCCGTGAGTGTGCGTATAACAATGAGTGTCAGGAAGATACTAAATTTGCAGAAAAAATAGAGTAGGCCATAACTAACTGTTCGTAAACAGCCAATAATATATTTCCTACGTGCTAATAATTATGCACTTGGAAATTTTGAGTTCGTATCTTACGGCACACTAGATTCAACGTGATCCGTGTGATATTCTGACTTTTGCTGTTGGCTGACAAATTGTTGGCTCACTTGAACCACTTTTTCAACCAATGATTGTGTAAAATTCCAACTAGCCTGTAACGCAGCCATCACACAATTAGCCTGTACGTAGAGATGATAGTATATCGCAAAAAATGTTTGTGCCTACATATCTGTGAAAACACTGTAGATTCTCGCAACATGTATGACTGGGTTATGTACGTCTAACATAATGTGGCTGTCTGTACACTAATATTAGACATAAAATGTTACAAGAGCGGAATTATTATTGGTTCAATCAAATAGGGTAACAGCTCAACGTACAAGCGACAGCCAGTAATCTACTGGCGTGCTGAACGTGCGTTGAAACCCAGCAAACAGGCAAGTTTTTCCGCGATAAACCATCACTAGAGGTAAGTAAATTTCGCAGATACATTCCAAGTCAGGTTAAACGTCAATTATGTATACTTCATTGTCATGTCTGTGACTTGCTGGCGGCTGTTACGAAACGCGTTTGACTACTGCAAGCCAGTAGTAAATAAGGAAATAATGGGCAGTGCTATCGCTTGCTACCAGCTTGTACGGTTATAAGCCAATAGATAATCGATTGTGGTCATTGGGTGTATAGGACTGACAAGTCTAGGCTGCTGCCAGATGAATCCGCGAAATTGACGTACCTCTAACCATCATCTCTACCTATACGAAGGCACGGAGAAAATATCGTCACGGAGTGTGTTCGGGTGGATATAGGTCAGTGGATTACATCCTGTGGCCAAATAATAACGCAACATTTTCCCTTCTCTATGTATGACATTCATTGAGGATCAGAACATTACTGTAGTTCGGTATAGTGTGAAGTTTACTTCAACTGGTCAACTAACTAAGAACTCAATATACGTAAATTAAAGATAGACTCATCTGAAAGAAACGTATCTTAGAAAGTCAGTACAGAAAAAAAATGAAGCAGGAACACCCGAAAGGACCATTTTCATCATCTAAAAAAACCTAAGTTTTTTATGTGTGGTGAATTTCTTATAAAAGTTTAGTGACGTCCAAATTTTGTACAAATAATTACATTTCAAGAGATTATACAAACAGAAATCCTCACATTGGGGAAATATTCCGTTATATAAGCCCAGCTTATGAAATTACTGTCTAGGATATTCGTTTTCCAGATCTTCCAAGTTGAATTCCAAAAACTGCTAATTATCCAGTAATTTTCATAATCTATCAGTATTCTACAGTATTTTTCAGAATTTTTTGCGGCTCTTTTTATTTGAAACTTAATGACTGAGGGATCTTCACTAAGTTTTGTGCACTTAGTTATGAGAAGATTTTGGTCAGCGTTTAGAGTGAGTATGGAGCAGTGACGTAATTAAAAGGTTACATCTCCGAGATAACCAATTGTCTAACGGCAACAACAAGGGCTATTCCCAACAATAAAATCTGGTTCGAACCTGCCGGAAACCGAATTCCAAACAGCTTGGTAGGAAGCTGCCACCTTAGTCACAACGCTAACCGCAGCTACTGCACTCAGTTGTGACGATTTATTCATAAAAACCCATAACACTGTCCGGATCAGTGAATTTCTTTGATAGCCTGTAAATACTATTCCGGAGCGTCGAAATGCGGCTACCCTTTATGAAGTAACCTGCTCGGGTTAGGTAGGTCGAGTGATGACCAGATTTGCTCGATCACAAGATTAACGTCTAATGGCAAGCAACCAATTCAAGGACGCTTTAAAGCTCAACATGGGGTTACTATTTGAATGCATCTGGCCGAAATTTAGCACTTCCTAGAATAAGCTCGTGACTTAATGACGCTGCCTACCACTGCGCGTTAGATGGTCAGATTTGATGAAGCTATAAGGGCGAACCTGAAGCACGCATCAAATGCCGCATCGGTCAAAGGAGCCAAGCGCTGAACTAGCGTGCAAGATTGCCGCAGATCCAATTATTACTATGGGACTTCAAGAGGTAACTACATAATTTTATTTGTGGGAAGTCTGTATCAAGCTTTAGTGCAGTTTTCTATCCGAGTTTCACATACAACCGGCTAGCACATTTTGATGTACAGCAGTCTGAAAAGGTCGTTTTTAGTCATGTTGGAGAGCTTAGAAATAGTATTCTAAATGAGCACGACCGTCTTGATCGGAAGTGTTTTCTTTCCGTGCATTATCTCTATGGGCAGATGTGGAAAAGTTTCGTTAAAAATAACCTATTTACTAACACACTACAAGGTGTTTGCAGCGCGACGTTGCGCCCTTAATATAACCACCGAAGTCGGAAATTGTGGATGGAGAATGGGAACTCTGGAAACGTCGAACCCTGTTAAATCCAGCAGTAGCACAGTTGGTGAGGTTGGAGAGGTATGGGCTGAGTTAACGGAGGCTTGTTGCGATCCCAGACAACTTAGGCCCTGGCCAGACTCGACACAGAGAAGGGGGGGGGGGGAGGTTGTGCGGTGGTACGTGATAAGCCCCTGTGCCTCGCCGCGACCCCAGACAGTTAATTACCTCGGCAAGTGACTCGCCGTGAGGAGGCCTCTCCGAGCAAACTTGGCAAGCACCAACTTAACATTCTCTCCCTCCTTCTCTTTCTCTCTCTCTCTCTCTCTACTCTCTCCTTCCCTCGCACTTAACTAAGTTTCCTCCACCCGCACCACTCAAAGGCAATCTGATTTTCCGGGCTCTTTGCGAGGCCGGGCTACCGATCAAGAACTGAGGACTTATTTTTTTTATAAACTTCCTCTCCCAGGCGAAATTCCGTTCACTGTCTCTTAGAAATTGGTTTACTCGAGTTCCCTCTTCTGTCTCGTTCAAGTCGGGAGGGGAGAAAATATAGCGAATTCCGAATGGTTGCGCTCTGGAAAATGGATCATAATTAACAATTAAAATTTCTGTTTTATAACTTGAAATATTCACTAAAGTTTATTATCGGCTTTTAGCATTAAGTCGAAGGAGGAAGAACATTTTTTGTCAAATGGTTATCCGCACAGCTTTTGCGAGTATGAAATCAGTTGACGTCGCTTTTCACAAGAATGCCTACGTTTACCGTACATGATTATTAGACGTGATTGTTTATCGCGAAAAAACTTGACTGTTTGCTAGATTTCAACACACGTTCAGCTTACCAAAAGATTACTGACTTTCGCTTGTACTAGGAACTGTTGCCCTTTTCTACAGAGCCAGTAAGAACCCCACCATTGTAATATTTTATGTCTGTTGCTGGTTGGCAGACGCCTACGTTGTGGCATACGTACATCACCCAATCACTTGGGCCCCTGTAGTTTTCGATAAAATATTTTTGCCCCACTTTGTTTCAGTGTCTCACGTGCACACACGCAGCTCAACTTCATGATTATTGGCAGAGTGTTTTTGTGCAGAGTTGTTATTCATTTGACTACGCCAATCAGTACACGGATAACTGTGACACAACACGTCTGTGATTTGCGGGTTCAACCTCCAGACGTTGTATGTTACAGCATCCAATCACTGACCACAAAGCAGAGATGCAGGTGCGCACGTAAGGCACTGAAACAAAGTGCTGCAAAAATCTTTTCGCGGAAACTATCGGGCCCTAACAATCACGTATGCTGTAAGAAACGATTGTGTTTTCAAGGGTATGTTGGCACATTTTTGCGATATACCATCATTAGAGACGTACGTTTAGCTTACCAGAAGATCACTGGCGTTTGCTTGTACGTGGAGCTGTTACCCTATTCGACTAAGGCAATGAGCTTTCTGGTATTGTATATTTGGCGCCTGTTATTGGTCTGAAGACAGCTACGTTGTGTCAGACGTATACAACCCAACAATATATTTTGCAAGAAACTACAGTATTTTAAATGGTATGATAACACAACGAAATTTCGCGATATACCATCATCTCGAAGGATTATTAATAACTTTACTACTGTGATGGTTATTTAGAATTATTAGTACTTTATACAAGATAAATGTGTTAGGGATGTATGCGTTGCACAAAAACACGTAGGGCCTACACCAGTTACACCCTGCTTACGTTTATACATCAGACTGCTTTCTTGAGATGTTTAAATGTTCGTTGCAACGGGAGTTTACAATTAGAATTTATTGGTATGTGGACATACGCCATTGCTAATGTTTTGTTGACCAAATTTGTGTTGAATGACAAAGTACAAAAAACAAAAAACAGAGATAAAACACACATAAAAAATAGAAGATAGCAATCCCAGAGGATTTCTGTCAGTTTTTAAATACTATGGATATATACATATATATTTATATATTTAATTTTTTATTAATAAGCAAAAATTCTAAAGATAGAATTCAGTCAAATTTTGACAATACACAGTAACAAAAGGAAGACACAAAGAAAACCTGATTCCTAATATGAGAAAAGATGGAAGTAGACAATAAAACAGTGGACAGTGGATAACTAACAAAAAAAAGACAACCCTACACAAGTTAAAATCAACGAAAAAAACTGACGGAATCCCTCTGGGATTGCTTTGTTCTGTTTTTTGTGTGTTTAATCTCCACTTTTGAGTTTTTGTACTTTGTCACCCAAAACAAGTTTGATCAACAAAACATGAGCATTGGCGTATGTCCACAAACCAATAAATTCTTATTAGACTATTTTGTTTCCACATATAGCGAGCAAAAACAACATTTTTAAGTACAAGGAAAGCTGCAATTCCTGTATCTGTGAGGCACCATTATGGACACTACTTTCCATCAAGTTATGGTCTTTTAATGATTTTTACAATGGGCGTGTAAGACAAACTGAAGTGTTTTGTTGTAAGTATGCCATCGCTGACGAATGTTGCTAATTTACAGAAAATTCACAGTTACATAAAATGATAAAAGCACGAGAAAATAATTTACAAAAGCATTTTAGTTCATTTATGTTGCTTATTTTTCATGCTTAGCCTACTCGCGTAACAGTGCGTGTTCTGCGACTCAGCAAAATTCAAAAGCAAAAGCGTTATTCTAACAAAACTCTTCAGTTTGCCACATCCATATGAAGCGCACCGAACGTATGAAAATCCGTTATATTCTAAGGCTATCAAGTTCGTCCTGTGCTGGTTTCAAATATGATTGTATGAATTTGAGCTTAAAGCTACTAGTTGTTGAGCATATCGCACATGAGGCAATCAACTCAAAACTCATGCACCTACACCACACTGTTTAATTTTCAAGAACATTCTTCTCGTTGTAATTTTAAGTTTTATGGTCTACTAGTCTGCGGAATAAGTATTGTAAACGTTCATCCATTAAAGATAAGCCTACGCAAATACTGACATTCAAGCGCAGTCGAAAAGGTGAAAGTCCTTCACCAGACAGGATACAAACTTACACTGTGTGCCCAACAGTTCCACAACATATGGTGTTGTAGGAGTTAAAAACTGTCTGCTGAAACACTATAACGACTTGCCTAGCACTTACAAAAATTCTAAGGCTGATTAAATATTATGTAAGCTAATAAAATCTCATTTTCAGGTTTAGGCTCAATTAAGCTCCTCGCCTTCTATTCATTAAATTGGTTTTTATTAGTGCATATGTAATCAACAATATTGTAAAACATTGCAATATTAACCATGTAATAGTGCAATACGTCATTGGCAGTATGTATGTTTCTCACAGCTTTACCTTTGTAGTAGTACGTGTTGTTGGCTGAGTCAGCCAAAAGTGATCTCATACCAATAGACTTATTATTAGTGTTTTGCGTACCTATATGGATAATTTTATATCAGTTGCAAATTTATGTTGATATTCAAAAATTCCAATTTGGTTATAATTATCTATTTGTTTGTAGCATCTTGTCTCACAAACATCTGTACTTCCTCCTTAACGGAGGTCAAATTCAAATTTCAAATAAAAAAATAAAAAATAAATAAATAACGACAGTTATTCAAGTGCGGAGAATGCTCAGTGTACATAGTTATACTCAGTAAATATCCGTGGGCAGCAACTAATTAAATTCTCTTTACTCTATAGTGAAACCAGATAGGAAACAAACTTACAAGGACTACTCTTAAACAAACAAGTGGTTTTTTCTTTTAAACTATCTTATATGCCTCATATACTCTTCGTTATATTGTAACCTTCAGTACTTGTACTCTGCTGAAGTCTGACAACTTCTAACACTTTTTAAGTGTCACACTGGAGGCTTTATGATGAAACAATAAAAAGTGCACACACAGCTGATAAGGCAGGTTATCAAAATTATACCAAGTTTTAATCGCTGGTACAGGTTCAGTGCTATTACAATGTATGTTCTTACGTTCAACTCTCTGGTATTTCCGCAGTATCGCAACCCTTTTACGATCCCTCCAGGACAGTCTTGAATGAAGGCCGTCCGATGTTTAGACCCAAAAACTGGAAAGATAATTCCGTTATAGAACTCATTCAGTTTCCGTAATATTAAACCACTGCCATAAGGGTTCAAGTCTCAAGATAACTGTCAAAGGAGAGACAATAAATAAAATACTACTTCACATTTACCAGCGACTCTTTGAATAGTGCCAAAACAATGTAAGACCTAGTAAGTATTAATTTTATTTCAAAAAATATATTCTAAGTCGATTTATTGAATACCCGTATTCATTTCCTTTTCCATAAACTATCATCACGTGAAACTAACACACTCCGTTCTGAATCAACCTGTTTTCATACATCGGTTTGAATGACTAAAATTTATGAAAAGTAAATTATTTAAAATGTTTCTGTAACTGTTCCTCTCTTGATGTTAACACTCATAGTCATTATATCGAATATTAAACCTGACAAAAATTAATTTGTGGAACGTGATTTCTGAACAATCTAGAATTTACAAAGACAGCATTTATTTATTATCTTCTGTTACTTATTATTCGAGTTTCAGCCAGTAAAAGTATACCAGTTAGGTAAAATAGTTTTCACTATAGCTATACTGTATATACAAACACACAGATATATATGCACTTTTTCATGTAAAATATATTCTACAAATTTATGTCAATTGTAACTGTTATTATTGAAGTCGACTTGCTGCACAGGGTGGTGTTGTGCTCCATATACCATCACTGCCCAGTTAAGTGAAACAACCAGCCAGAAATGCTTACTACGCCAATCCACATAGTGTGGCTTTAAAGTGCTAGTCAGAATGTATTTAACATTTGATCCGCTTGTGACAAATCCTAACATTACCGGACAACCGATTAACACAAATGTGAATCGGGATAGCGCCTCAGTGCTTTTATGCGGGGCTTATACTGTGGCGTTATTGTTGTACCGCTCACCACCCATCCAGCAACCTTAGTTAACGTCACAAAAACCTATAAAACACTTATTTTTTTCGGTTGTTTTGTTTGCAGTAAATAATACTTAATTTACAGGTAAGAAATTCTTATGAACCATATTTTCAATATTACTAATTCTTTTCTTTGACAACGAATAATTATAATTTTCTTGTAGGAAATAAAATAACGTTTCAACAATATACTTGATTTTAAAAATCTACAACTAAATTACATATAACGACTGAATGACTGCTTCTGGGCCTTTTTCTTTGCGGCGAAGCTACAATGCATTAACCCAAATTTTCTACGGAATTTTTTAAACGAAATGTGTGTCATGCAAAGGAAGTGTTTTTATAGTTGCTTCGTTTTAGGCCACTCCAAAATTTTCTCTCAGTACTCCAGGTTCCCCCACTCTTACATTCAGCCGCTTCTACGGGCTCATCTCCCTTCACGCTCAACGTGTCGATCAAAGGCGCGTACCTCTCTAATCAATTCTGTTGAATATGCCTGAAGACGCCTAAATTGACGGATTCTTTAAAGTCGTCCGTGAATGATAATCCCGCTAACTTAAAAAATATTATGAGTCAATTTGTAACGGGTTATGTGATTCATGTGGTAAATTGAGAAACTAAAAACTTGCAATATGAATATAAATACATGGGTGAACCTGATTTTTGCAGCAGTCTGTTTGCAGTTATTATGTGGACATTTGCAGTTGTGATTCGTGGTACTTGGCAGCGGGTATAATCCCAACACACTGAGAGTTAAGAACGTCTAATCACTAGGCCATGAAGGAGAGCTCTAGAAGTGTATATAGAGCTTTGGAAGAAGCTGGTAAAAATATATATATTTGCGAAAGTCTGGTGTCCTTACTCATAAATGGTGTCAAAGTTTCAGCTACCCCTAGCTGTCTCCTACAAACAAACATAAAAAAAGTACTGGAGATCAAAGAGCAGCATGGTAATGCCACCTACATTATTCCGACAGTCGTAAAACTACGTAAACCCTCAACATATTATTTCTGTTGTTTCTCAATCTTTATTATTTCGTAAAGGAATATCTTGCCTTTACAGTTACTTTTAACGCTCTAATGCATTTACAGAATTAGATGAATCAGCTGAGACTTTGGAAGGTGTGTTCGCAAACGATTAATTATATTCACGTGAAAAATAACCTGATTCTGATCTTCAACATACACGTCAAACAAATATTTCTTGCTAACCGGTTTAAGATAATTTTAAAATATATTCTGCTTTCATTAGACTGTGATAGGAAAAGACATCCTCAGATTTGGTTGAGTGATACAGAAACAATATTTTATAAAGTACACTGACTTTAGTTTCGAAAGGATGTATATTAGTTAGGACAAAGGAATATTTTCGATAAAATTTAGCGAGATCAAATAGTTGTCAGCTAAGAAGAAAGCAAGATCCTGTCAGACTTGAAGAAATAGAAAACTTCTTGATACAAAGTATGTATTCATTTAAGCTGGAATCATACAGCAACTACGCTTTGTTTAAAGTGTTAAATTATTACCAACACAAGCTTCGAAACTGTGGGAGAAGATCTAAATGAATATTCACAGCTATATTCTTACTTTAAATGGGCTCGTTGTGCCGTAGCTTTTACCTCTTTTGAAGCTTCTCCATTTTCTTCGCATATTGCGCCATCGCCTCAGCTCTTATTCGCCCATTTGCCGTGATCTTCCTTTACAACTGCTCCGCACACCTAATTTAAATACTCCTCACCAGTTACCGTCTCATTTACGTTCAGTTTATAATTCCGTGCGACTTAATTAGTACTCTCCCTCTCTTGTGTTGTACCTTCTCTTCCTTGTGTAATTTCGTTGTCTGTTCCCCCGTTTCCCGCTGGCTGATGTTTATTTTCCCCTAAATTAAATTAATCTTTCGTACGACTGCCTCCTTGGCTGTCAACGGCATGGAAATTATTTTAGACTGGGAAATTCTACTTTCGAATCCTGAAGACGCATTTTGTGTTAGTTAAATAATGACAAAAATCACAGTCTTTCCTCATGTCGTTAATATATCAGATTTTAAAATTTTTCTAGGGCCCTGGTTGGCGCAGCAGTTAGGGCGTTTGCCAATCCGATTTGGGCTCGGTTCCCGGCGGGTCGACCTCGATTTTCATATTTAGGAATCGTGTCGGACGATGCCGAAGGATGACAGATTTTTTTTCGACGAGTTCTCGTTTCTCTTACCTCCTTCATTCCGGAACAGCTTCATACGTCATTTCACCTCTCGCCTCCACTTAAAACGTAGCTGTAAAAGGTTTTCAATAATTCTGTCACTATTTGTTAGAAGGTTGTTTCTCAAGAAGAAAAAATAAGTAACCTCTTCACCCTTCAACTATTACTATAAGTAAATTATTTTGCAGGTTATCTTAACCTAATTTTTTTCCAGTTTTAATTCCTACCTTCATTTATCAAAATTACGCTACTGAAGGTAAATTAAAATCTATAAATGCCATCGTAGACAAAATTATTTGTCAACATTACGAGGAATTATTTTGTCAGATTGAAACGTTTGTTTAGAGTAAACTCTTTCACCGCAATAAAATGCGAAATTTTGGTGTCTGACATTTTTGTCCTGAGATTCCGGAAACAATTTTTTCGTCAGAAAGTTGACAAAACTGTAGTGTATTATTGCCTTGTTTTATTTATGTAAAATCGCTTCGAAAATCATTCACGTTTCAGATTATGTAATTGGCAATAATTAATGTTCTACGCTTCATTAATGTATTTCCAGGAAGTCGTTAGACTAATTTCAGCAGCATACAGTGATGTTCATTAACCCAAGATTGTTTTTAAATGTTGACTCTGAGGGAACGCCAATGGATATTGACATTGTCAATACCTGCTTTATTCTAGTTACCTCCGGTACCCAAATTAATGTTAAAATGTTAGTTTTATTTCATATTTACTAGGCAAACAACAAATCATTAATTATTTTAAGGCGTTCTTTCGGAAGTATTAGTTCAAACGTATTTAGTAAGGTTGAAAAACTTCAGTTGATAGTCATTAAAGCTATGACGTTAAATTTTTGTTTTGATTTATTGTAATTTAAAAAATATGTAATTGGTTTGTTAACAACATATTTTACGGTGACAATTACTAATTGTAATTTTTAGAATGTTTATTTTTATTAATACAGAATATTTTCACACTGTTAAAGAGGTTGATAGAAAAAATCCAAGGCAAGATAGAAACGTGACTTTAAATTATTTAATAGATGTTAGGGCACTATTGTGATATACACAACATATAATATTTTTTATTTGAGGATCGTGTGCTTTTACTAACTTGTAAGAAAAGAATGTTTATTTTTACATTAATATATTTCTTAGTGTTGTTTTACTAATAAGAGTCCATTTTTCCACTTACGTATTCAGTTTGTTAACTCTTTTGTCAGTTATGTAAAAACTTTCACGACTAGATTGTGTAGCAGAAATATCTTCCACATTTGTGACATAAATTACATACACACTATAAGTTATTCATAAAATAATATCTGAGTTAGATCTAGCAAATAAACTGACCAATTTGATTCACATACCGTAAAAAATCCAGTTTTATTGTTCCAGCGGTTTTTTAAGTATGTAATTAATCTATATGTATAGAAGTAACCTGACTATCAAACTGCAGCCCAAATCACTATACCTAGAAATGTGAAATTTTTTGTGTGTGTTCCCTTCAGGTTGTAGACGAGCACTAAGAAGGGATTTTTCGAAATTTGACCCCTAAAAGGTGAAAATAGGTAAATTTTTTTCCTAAGATTCGTCTGTATAGCTCGAACACGACGGCCTATAGTCGTGACGTTTACTTCAATGGGTCTGTCGTGAAAACGCATATTAGCCGATTTCGGGATTTTTCGAAATTCGACATATAGGGGGGGGAGTTCTTAAATGTGTTTTCAATTAACTATCGATATAAATAAATATATATATATATATATATATATATTCCTTCGGGATACAGATTGGCTCTTTGTTTCCAAATGATGTTTGTGTAAATACTTAAATAGTAGTTATGGGATTTTTCGAAATTTGACTCCAAGGGAGCAAAAGGGGGGAAATGTCTTTTTTGTGAATCATCTGTTGAGCTCGAACAGAACGGGTTATAGTAGTGATTTTAAATGAAATCATATACCTATACAAATATCTAAGATATGACTTCAAGACGTTTCTTTAATTAAGGGGGTGATAAGAAGTTAAATGTGTTTTCGATTATTCTTCCACATCTATCGAATCAATCGAGATATAGAAGGATAGTTAGCATGTGAATGATACTTACGTAAAGATGCAAAGTACTTTTTCAGGATATTTTCCAAAGAGGTAAAAATGGGTGAAACGTGTTTTCGATTCGTGATCGATATCGATCTCATTAAACTTTTAGATATCAAGGCGATTGTTCTTTAAGGTTAATGCTTAGACCTACTTAAATGCCTGAAATGAAGTTAATTCATTTATTTGAAATTGGACACCTAACGGGGTGGAAAGTTATAAATTGGGTTGACGAGTGTTTTCAATTAAGCTTCTATATATCTCGAACCCGACAGGCTATCGTCATGGTTTTCACTTAAATGTGACGCCCATATAAAAGCCTGTCTATAATTTTTTTTCGTAACTCAAACCCTAAGGGGGTGAAAATACATGGAATGTGTGTTAGACAAATCCATGTTTACTATTGAACAAGTCAAGATATACAGTTGGTTTTGGCTTTATGATAATGAATACGTAAATGCCAGTAATAAGATTTCAGATCTTTTCTAAATTCGAACTCTCAGTACGGTGAAGGGATGAAATATGTTTTTTAAATGAATCGTTGATTAAGCTTAGACTGAATGCGGTACCGTCGTGTTTTATAACTGAACTGGATACGTACGCAAATATTTAACATGTGATGGTAATATTTTGCAAAATTCAATCACTAAAGGGGTGAAAAGGCGTAAAATTAGTTAACAGTTATCCCATACATCTACATATCCATTTGAGATATCGAGATGTTATTATCTTCAGAATGACGCTTACGTAAATACGAAAAATATTTATATCAGTTTTATTTTAATAAAAAAAACTCTCAAATAACTCTCAATTACCAAGGCAAAATATTTTTCTTTAAACCTTTCAAAGCAGAGGATCCGAAAAAGCAAGTACGGCCCTAGGGACGTTAACATTATGCAATTATTACGTTACGTGTTATTTGTACAACATCTATATGTCCAATGAAAGTTTTTATTTTATTTATTATTTATCAGCTTTCGGCGGCACGTATTTAAAGGCACAGTCATCAATGTTAGTGCTGGATGAAAATGAGTCATCGTATCACGTATACTTTTTATACCATCCGAATACCCTCACATATTTAAGGTATGTTTTACTATCACTATAAATAAGGCCGAGGACAGTCTTAAAGAGTGGCAGGGACAGACTTGGGACAGTTTTTTTCACATATGCAGCTATAGTTACTTAGCCTGCTGCAGAGAAAGTTAAACGTGCTGCTTGGTTACCCTAACATTTAATGGTCGAGTTATTAATCTGGCATGCAAAGATGTCCTTCAATTGAAGTAAATATTCGCCGTTACGAGTGATACACGCGGGCAATGCCGCGGGCGGAATTCCCGCTTATATCACAAAAATTATTGTTCGTATTCTATGATAATCTATACCAGCCATCCGATTGCAATGGAATTTTGGTGAGTTGTGCGTGCATCCACGAATATTTCTGCAATTTTTTTTTTTTTTTTAGCTGAGAGGTCAAAACGTGGCAGAGGGACAGAACGTGATATCCAAAAAATTTAGTGAAAAAATAAACTTTGGTGAGTTGTACATACGCCCGCAAAGGTTTCTGCAAAAAAAAAAATTGCTTGCTGAAGCAAGAGGACAAAACGGAGTAGAAGGGCAGAACAGGATATCTGAAAAATTGAGTGGAAAAAAATACTACAAAATTGTATGGTGAAGCAAGTGGACAAAACGGAGTAGAAGGGCAGAATGGGATATCCGAAAAACTGAGTGAAAAAATACTAAAAATTAATTTGGTAAGTTATTGTACGTCCGTCGGTGAAGGTTTCTGCCAAAAACCCCAATTTTTTAAGAATAGGGTAAAATTGGAGTATAGATGCGGAAAGGGGTAACCAAAAAAAATTTTAATTTACTTGAAAAAAATTCGTCAGCAGTGCGTACGCCCGGAGTAGAATTCTACCAAAACAAATTATACTTTGAGGAGTGTGGCAGCAAAACGTGTACAGCGGCAGAACGGGGTACTCAAAAAATTTAGAAAACTATTTTTCTTTTAAAAATGTTTCTAAAACGGTATTTAATGAACTTAACATCATTTTGAACCCTTCAGAACTTCTCAAAATTTTCTTGTTTCAGAAATACCATCGTATTGAATTTAAATCTGCGCGAACGAAGTTTATGGTACCAGCTAGTATAAATAAGTGTAATTTGTAAAATTTAATCATGTAGAATCAAAATTACTCTTGATAGTTCGAAACTAACAATAAGGTGTTAGTCGAAATCACCATTTAACATTTCCACATATTTACCTTGCAGATCGACATGGTATTTCTTTAAATTTTTTTTTCACTAAGACTAACAGCATGAAATCACGCGATTTTGATCGCGAGTCTTTCATAAGTCCTAGCATTGTACTGATCGTAAACTTATACCAACTCATTACTTTGCGATTGGTTTCTCTTGTAAGAAACAAAGACAGGAGTCGCGGTGGACGAGTAGTCAGAGCACTCCCTCTCACCTAGGAGACCCGGGTTTTCCGATTGGGTTGGTCCCGGATTTTTCGCGTGTGGGAAACGTGGCGGACGCGGCCCTTGGTCGGCGGGTTTTCTCGGAGATGTCCCGTTTCCCCTATCACTGCTCTATTTGTAAGGTTTTATTTCACGTCATTCTTTATTTATGGGGCCTCCCTAGATAGGCAGCGTTTGTGTGTGAGGCAGGAGCGGTAAGAGTGTCACTAAGTGACGTATATAATGTATTATCGCCTCTCCTCGCAAGTCACTCAGCTGGCGTGCAGTGCTTTACTAGGCCTATTATCCTTTTTTCTATGGGACTTGACGCGGTGACCACGTTATTTCATTTATAGGCAGCATAGTTCAAAGTATAACACTTGTTTCTATAGTTATGTTTTTTTCGAATCTGATTGTTAATTTTTCAGATACGTCTGTCCGAAAGAGCCATTTTTGTCCGTTTTGAGGGGCCAGAAAATAATGTTTCCAATAAACGTGCCGAATTTTTAAAACTATACCGTCATAGTTTTAAATGCGTGCTCTTTTCGTAGCTATTCAGGTATAATGTGCTTTAAATAGTTTCTTCAAAAAAGGAATAGCTGTAATTCGCTGCAACGCATTTAAAGGGCAGGAATGAGGCTCCTTAATCTCTATTCCTCCAGGTAGGCGGTTGGCAAGACTGCCATACCATTACGTGATCACAATAGTGGTGTAAGCCGTTGCAGGGAGAATCCTTCTACCGGCACGCGATCCCCTGGGGAAGATCACAATTATAATAATATATATATTAATAAATAGTGAACAGAGTGAGGTAGTGAATAGATAAAACACTTAACTCGCATTCGGAAGGACTTGGTTTTGAGTTCCAGTCCAACCACTCTGGTTTCGGTTTTATCAAAGTTTTCCGAAAACATTCTTCGTGATTTACGAGAAGGCTCCTTAATTACTGTCACGGCCGATTCCTTCCTCGCTTCCCGTCTCTCTTAACTGAAAGTACTGTCCTTACTTACGTCGCTTACGATGAGATGTGAAGTCTTACTAGTGACATATACGTGAAGTTACAAGAGAGCATTAAATTACAGCATTGTAAAAGACTGCGAAATGCAAACTAGCGATATCTAGACAGCTAAGAGTGAAAGAAATTCGTTAAAGTAATTACAGTTTTGTGTAAGCATTGCTTTAACATTTGAATGACTGTGTGTTTATTTTCTGTTACGAAGCACTACACGCAATTTACACTGAAACCAACATCCCGAATTCTGCGGAGCTTAATAGAGGTAATTATGGTAATTTCTTGCTATGCAAAATAAATCTAACATTGTTGAGCATTCTTATTGTGGGTTTAGTTTATATTAGTAGAACAATAATGTATAAATAAAATTTAAATAGTTGCATCGTCTCCAAAAGCGAATTTCTTTAGGACATTGGCGATTTAATTCGCCTAAAGAAGTCACATAACCGCTTATAATATTTCATACAGATGATTAAGTACTGAGGCCGTGGTACACTTTATGTTACTTGAAGAAACCGGTACTTATATAACTTTTAATATTAAATTTTTTAAAATTAATAGACTTTATTTCTATTGTGGTGAAGTTAAAGCATTGTCGACTTCTCTTGCACTTAACCACCAACAGTAGGAATAAATTGCATTTAAAATTACATACATAAAACATTATGATAATATTTGTGATGGTAATGTTACAAGAATGCCTGTAGTACTTCTACCATGATAATAGAGTGAAAAATAGTTATGTTAAAATAATAGTACGCATCTAAGTAATAATAATATAAACAATAACAATAAATTTACGTAGTAAACAATCGATCGAAAATATACTATAGAAAAAGGCATGTCAGATGTGATGCTAACGGGAACTGTTCTTACATGGAAGATTCGTTTTCACCAATATCTCGCATCCATGTTCTGTAATATTCTCTAATGTATTTGTTAATTGTTGGATAATACACCGAGAGATAAAAGTACTGCTGTAGGTTCCATGATTCTATTATTTTAAAAGCGATAACATCCCGGTTTACTTACCGATAATGTTTGGATTATACTTACAACAATGAACTATGAACATATTTTCTTCTACAGTACATATTGTTACGCCTACTAAACAGATTATTGTAGGAAAACAACCACTAAACTGAATTGTTTTCTCTATGTAGACAGAGGATCGGTACCTACAACAATTTCTTTCGCAGTGAGTAATAAATAGCTGTGGAAATTCAAGTGAAGGGTAACATAAACGTGTATATAGTATTTATTTAAAATTATTAATACCTATGATCTAGCCAAAAGCTATTTAATGCAGATTTAAGTGGTTTACAAGACGTAGCAAAGGTGGTGTAAGGATTGTATAAGCGCTGATCGATTTTATGAACATGATTTCTGACAGGAAACAAAACATGTACCAAAGGCCACCTGATAAACGTGAATCGCTCCTCACAGGCGTACCAGTTATGTCAGATTGACTTAGGCCTAAGTGTGTACCGGATCACAAAGATAAGCTGCTTAATATATCCTGCTGATTTTTTTTAGACCTATGATGAATTTTTACACTTCGATAAGAGCTGCAGCTGGGCTCCAACAGAGATCTAATTCGACTCTAGCCTTGTGAGATCGGGAAAACGCCCCTTTCTTAATACAGATAATACGTTTGTTTCCATTTGTTGTAATGAAATGGATTTCATCAGAATTCTGTGAAAAGATCGTGTGTTAGAATGTAAATAAAACTCGAGCACAATACGGACGGCAGCTTGGATTGAAATTCTTGAACAAAGCCAGAGGTTCTATAGTTAAAGTTCACTTTCTTTCTACTGTCATATTGCGCAATACAAAACAATTTCACATCGTCGCAATGCACATACAAAATTGTAGACTTGATCACGAATTAAAAGCTAATATACTAAATTGCAAGCAATACACAATATTTTAACTTTCCAGTTAGGCCCTAATTTGAAAAGATTTGCGTTTGTAACCATACACGAAATAATATTGATATTCTGATGGTATACTTAAAATTTCAATACCCAGGAAAGAACAATTTTAAGTAAGATTATTATTTTAAAAGTTCATTATTTAAAGAAAATTGGTAAAACGTAGTGATTTTAAATTACTTAAAAAATCATACAAGCGGAAATTGAATAATGTTGTTCAAATCGGCAAACAATTTCACCCCATAAATAGGGCTAGTGTATTATTTTTTGGGAGTTTTTAGAGATTACTAGGTAAACTACATAAAATTAACTGCCCCAACTAGTTAAAGTGTTTCATGTATGGTTGAGAAGAATTACTGACTTAAATAACCTACTTATTCGAAATATTTTGTCATTTTAAAATTGACACGGATTTAATGGAAATACTGACCAATTTATTAAGTACAGTTAAAATACGGATGGTAAAGCGTTCTATTATGTACAAAATTAATTGTGATTGTAAAATAGACATTATATCTGCATTACACTGAATACTTCGATGTTAGGAGTTAAACAAACCTCTGCTCTCAAGTTGATGTTTTATTTTGGGTCAACAGATATTTTCATTTGAGTTATGTATGGTTCTACGCTGAATTAATGTAAAATTTTATCTGTGTTTTCATTTGAAATATTACAATGGACGCTATTGAAACACTGTATCAGGAAATCCTAAAATATTAAAAGCTGCTCCAAGTATTTAATTGATAACTTCGCATTCCTAGTGTCGCTCGGAAAAAACACATAAAAATACAATTTATAAGAGTTCTCAGCATATAAATTAATATTTTATATGCACAAGATTTTTCAGAAAAACTTTTACGAACTTAGAGGGTGGGTTCCTTACACAAAAACAAGGAACATTTTCATGTCAACGGAAATCCTTAGTTTTTGCGTTATTCGTGGAAGTTTATTTCAATGTATTGCAAGTTAGCCAGTAGTAGAAGTAATGTTGTTAGATAACTGAATGATGTTATTGATACAAGAATGCTGATGCTCTCATTCGCATCCTCTGCGTTGGATGTGGGAGTATTCGACAGGATGCAGCAGTACTTGATGCGACGTGTGCATGTGTGTGAGGAAAGCAAGAGGATGTAATTTCGACCATTTACTGTGAGTTTCTGATATTAGCATCGGTGAAACTTTCAGAAACTCACAGTAAATGTTCGAAATTATATCCTCTGGCTTCCTCACATACATGCACACGTCGTATCATGCACTGCCGCAGCCTGTCAAATACTCCCACATCCTACACAGAGGATACAAATGATGTTATCAGCATGCTTGTATGCATAACATAATTCATTTATCAAACAAAATTGCTTATACTACTTGTTAACTTGCAACACATTAAACTAAACTTTAATTGAAAACTAAAAACTAAGAATTTCCGTACCTATGTTATTTATAAGGAATATTTTCTTTGTTTGGTTTAAGGCACTCACTCTTCATGTTTGTAAAAGTATTTCTGAAATATCCTGTACATACATATAATATATATTGTACATATATATATATATATATATATATATATATATATATATATATATATATATATATATATATATATATATATATATA
>PNEQ01017366.1:0-11591 GCA_003012365.1 Medauroidea extradentata | reverse complement strand
TTTAGATTTCCGGGTTAGCATATTCGTAACCTACACAAAATATTGGATAAAATGACACCTCACTCGTCTCTACGCACGATAGAAGGCATTCTTTCACTCAGCTGTTAGACTAACAAGCTTGTTGCCTTTTCTCAATTGGTTCATTACAATATTATGTTTAGTACGATCTATGTTTTGAAGATACTTCTATTGAAAATTGTGTATAAGTTATATAATAAAAATCAAAACTGCTCGGTATTTATTCTCCAATTCCCCAGTAAGAAAGCATTTTAGAATAAAATCATTAGAATAACAGATAGCGCAAGAGCCCCTTATTCAGGCAGATCCAATTCCAGAAACCGAAAATACACTGCCGTCCATGTAAATGTATAAAATTATTTCTTTCGCAATTAAAAATATCAAATGTTTCATAACAGTCTGGAGTGCATTAAGGTAAGCACTTTAGGACACAACCCAATCATCCAGAGTACAGCCTCAGTATCAGCGAATTTGTATGTAGGTGCAATAGCGTAGTTTTCTTTCGTTTGTTTTATTTTTATAATGTTTAGTTCCAATTATGAAACTTGCTAATTGTCCGCAAATGTTAAATCGGTCTTTATGTACTTACTCTTAATCTGATTTCTTTAAAGTAATGATCTGACTTAAGCATATTTCATTACAGGTGTAACGTAACTACTACCACGTCACAAACAAAATCATTTAAGAATAATAATTTATGAAACTAGCACCAGTGAATAAAAATACACGTAGACTTGTATTTTATTTTTAATATCGCCAACTTATTTTCTGCGTCATTGTACATGATAACGAAGTGTTCAGTTCAACTAAAGTTAATTCTACTATATGTTAGAGAGAAAATACTTTTTCTTATGAGAGAGAATTGCACAGGGAAAATTTCTGCCACTACTATCGCTTCAATCGTTAATGTACCAGATAAATACGAAACAGTAGCAAATTGAAATTGAAATAAACTTGGAAATGATAAAAGTATTTTAACTTAATTTTAAAGACAAAAGAAACCGATTTCGCGTTTTAAATTATCAACTGAATGTAACTTAAAATTCAGGAATGCTCTGTGATTGGTCAGTTAGGTGCACTTACGATACCAGCGCTCAAGAGGCAGAAACTTTCCCTGCGACAAACTTGTAACATTGATCTTTCTAACCTGTAGTAGGATTAACCTTAGTTCAACTCAGAGGCCGTGTCCGAAACTACTATTTAGGTTACTAAATCAACTACGTGACCAGGTTAGTGCAGTAAATATTTGGGGATATAGGGTGTAAAATTTACTGAGGTAAAGTAGAATGCAAAATTCCCAAATACTTCCATAAATTCGTCGGCTGCTGTTTACTTACGTGTTGTTTAGGCTGAAAAACATATACCTACGTATCCATTAAAACAGTAATAACGTAAATTAAAAGTCCATTGTGTTATTTTGTATGTAGCAAATAATTTTATAATTTAGTAATAAATCTCGTAACTTCTATATAAATAAACTCTAAAACAAAATAAGTATTATCGTAGAATTCGTAATTTAGTATGTGAAAGAAACAGCTAATTAGTTTATATAGAATAACGAATAGAAAATGTATTCAATAGTGAACAATAATAATAATAAAACTACATCGAAATATCAACAAGAGCATTGTTTAGGCGGTCTACACCTAGCTGCAACTTTTACGACTTCTACACCCAAACTGCAACATCAAGTTTTTCTTGCCGGAAGTGGCGTTCAAGTTGTTACAACCAAAGCGTTCAGGCGGCGGGTGTAACTACAACTTAAACACCCGGTAGCTACACCTTCTACACCAACTCTGCGAGGTGGAGTAGTTTGGGTGTAGAAGTTGTAAAGCAGAATTCGGCGCTATTTTCGAAACGTGTTACAAATAGCTGTGTTGTTTTGAGAAGTTGGCGTTTCAGTATTGAATCAGACATCCGCTATATAATAAAAACTGTATTCAGTTTCATCTGGCAGTTGTGAAAAATAAAATTACTATTTGTATTGCTATTTTTAGTAACGTTTTGTGGGTTATGTTACTACTTGTTATGAATATAATTATATCAACTCGTAAAACTAACACAATTAATTTAAGAATGGAGATTTCGTTTCCTGTAGAACTACCTATTATGTGACGTATGAAATGAGCTGCGTAAAGGTTATAGGACGAAAATGTAATTTTATTCAAATTCGTAATTTATGCAAAATACCGTACATATTTGCTATAATAGGTGCTGTAACAAGACGTTACTCATCGGATTCGTCACCTCCATCTACCTTTTCCTGCATTAATATATCTCGCAATATTTATGTTTGCTGCCATGTCACTAACACAGAAAATAAACAAAACAATTCACACTCAACTATACCTAGGCGTCCAGGCGGACTTTCTGCTCCTTTTGTCTCTGACCTTCTAAACCCACTTCACCCAAGTCACCTCTGGATGTAGAAGTTGTAAAAGGTACAACCCGCCTGAACAAAGCTAAGTATATAGCTTCCAACTTTGCCACACGCAGCACTGTTTCATAACGTTCGAATCTATCCTCTCTGAATTCCGAAACACTGGATATTTAAAAACTTCGTTTCGGACATGGCTAGACACGTAACGTTGGCCAGACTGTCTGAACTATACGACACCATCACGTAGCAGCAGTTCGCGAGAGGAATCTGTTATCGGCGCAACAATCTCCGTGCGTATCGAGTCACACATTGCTTGCTCTAGGACTCGCAGTGGAAGAAGTGTCTAACGAACATACAAGAAAATCTACAAATGTTAACCTAGTTGGCTGGATTGCCCTTACCGTGCCCGAAAGCCTTAAGAGGTGCTCCGTACAAAATTTTAATTGTTTTAATAATTTTTATGTTTGTTAGAGACTTAGTTTTGTAGGCATACGCTGTAATTTTTTTACAGCAATGAAGATTTTCTATCTTTCAGAGTTTTTGTATAATGGCATGCCAAAACCAAAATCTGCATAAAATGGTTTGATACAGGAAATGAAAACCATCTGACATAAAGAAATGAAAACCAACTAAAATAAAGAAATGAAAAAATTTTCACTGAAGAACAGTGTCGCAGGCTACGTCTAGACATAAATAAAAATATGGCAACATTGTGTACTTTTTAATTTCAAATACAATGTTTTTGTTCATTTGTAGCCCGCTACACTGTGGGAATTATTTTGTTTCAGTAAGTCAACTGGTTTTCCTTTCTTGTATAAAACTGTTTTATGCAAATTTGGGTCTTTACTTGCCACTATTCAAAAATTATGAAAGCTAGAAAATTTTCATTACTGTGGAAAATAGTCACAATATATGTCTACAAAACAAATAATATCTCGTATAAATATAAAAATAACGAAAATAATAAAATTTTTGCATGAATTCCCCCCTTAAAATAATAGCACTCAGAATTTCAATGAGAAACATCTCCTGAACTTTAAGCGATGTGGCAACAATGTGCGGCACTGTAACGCACTCTATTAGTGGGATGATATATGGCATTTATTTTTTTCGTAATCCTCTTGTTTTTATATATGAATTTCGGTCGAGTGATTTCATATTATCATGTGCAACTCCTGTGTAAAAATCTCTGTTAAATATGTAAACCCAGCAACCAGCGGCAATCGTCCAGCACGGTTCCCACATGTGAAAATCCTAGGGATGAAACCCGAATTGCCTTCGCTCTTCCCGCTACACCAACCCAGCACCCGGAAAATAATCTGTGAAAAATGTTATCGTCATTTATACAGCCGAGTACTGAATGATGATCTTCTTACTTAACTCACCTCTCCGATTTTCTTTTCGATGTTTTTCCTTCTTGAACACTATTTTCTCGACATATGGCTTTCAGCTATCAGCAACGCAGTTCTTAAACTGAATTATTTTGTATTTGACAACCAAATTATTTTTAGGAACTGATAACTCTCCTTGAAATATTAAAACACTACTGGAAAAATATGCATCCCACAACATACTGACAATTCAAAACAATCGACATTCACGATCCGTGACGTGACTGGCAGAAACCTCCCTAGACATGCGTGAGGACTTGTAAAACAAGGTGTTGGCAAAAACTCGACCACATTCCTTGCAGAGAGAGAAGAGAAAGAGATAGAGCTTGCTCTCTGTTGTAAGTACTGATAGACAAATGCATATCATGCTGGCAGGCACGCCGTAGCGAAATTTTGTGTTTGGCAAGGGGGGGGGGGAGAGAGAGCAGACTTGTATGTTACAATTATATGCACATACTCCAAAAAAGGTGGGGTCTGGGGGTCCTCCCCCGAAAAACTTTGAATTTAAGGTACAAAATGGTACAATTTAGATGTTTCCGCACAGAAACATTGAGTATAAAACAGCCATAACCACAACGAAAGAAAAATTTCAAATAAAATTACAAATGTATCACATATAACTAGGGCCACGATTTTGTCGCGAAAAGATTTTTGCCCCACTTTGTTTCAGTGTCTCACGTGCACATCGGCAGTTCTGTTTCAAGGTTATTGGCAGCGTGTTTTTGTTCAGACACGTTCCTCATTTGACTGCACCAATCAGAATAAGATTATTGTGAGTCTGTACGTCTATAATTTGCCAAGGCCAGTGAGAGTAAAATCATCCAACCACAGACGATGTAGCAGAGCTGCAGGTGTGCACATGACGCATCGAAACCAATTGTTGCAAAAATCTTTTCGCCATAAAATCGTGGCTCTACATATAACCTAAAACTTTGGTGGGGGGAAACACATACTTTGTCCTCCCTCCCGACACATATGAGTTGGGGGGGTGGACAACTGTCCCTGCAGCTACGGCGCCAGTGCACATGGGTACTTAGTGCCTCTTCTTTCTCCCGAACACAAACGTCACCCCTCCTCCCTCTCTCAACTTTACACAACACCCCCCTTCCTCAATGGTAGGCAACAGCCTCCCCCCCTGCCCAAGTCAAAAGAGGAATAGAAAAAACTTCCAACAACTTGTTTTCTTTTGTCTCCCATCCCAACAGTCATTGCTATTTTCTCCACATAGAAGAATCCCTTTGAACTTGTGAATTTTAAAACATTTTTCAAGTTTTATCTCCCTCCCCCTAAAATTTCTGTGACGCAACCTGCGCCATAAACTCCTCCCTTCCTGTAGGCACCCCTGGGCTACTTACGGTTTTACAAATACAGACTGCGACATGACAATCTTACAAGCTAAAATAAACAGCAACATGGTAATCTGCAATGTGTAGGCGCATGCTGATTTTTAGGTTAAGATAACAAAGTGTAAAAAATCAGGCGTGAGTGTTAAAAGAATTACAGATTGACGCGACTGACATGTGTCAAACACTTTGGTCATATAATAAGCAAGTGTTGTGTTCAAGACCGGGGGGTCCCTCCTGTCCTCTTCCCTTTACCGGAAACAGGCCAAGAATGGTTGAATAGGTATCTAAGGGATGAAAGTCATCAGGGGTTAGGAGAATGAAGAACCTTTCAGAGAAAGCCTCGGATAAGACTACTTAACTTCTGCTTAGCTGCATAAGCAAGCTTGGTTGCACCAAAACATACACTTAGCTTGTTCTGTTAGTCACAGTGGAGCTGATGTAGGTACGTCTTTCATCCTGAGCTGCTCGTTACATCCTGACCGCAGAGCATATAAAAGTTAAGAGGCAATACTCCCATGTATTGCATCAAGTCATTAAATCGATGGCGTGTATGTAAACAGGTTGCAGTTATCTCGCCAACTTAAAGATGGTTTTACATGATGCAATTTATTTGTCGTGCAGCTCCTTGCGCGCAATCGCTCGTGCAATAATTGCATGAAAAACCTCATAGTTCATTTTAAACAGCGCAATTTCCCCACATAAAAAACATGCAATTTTTCTTCCTGCCAAAGTTTAGAACAAATGGATAACCTAAAACACAAAATGTACACTTGCACTGATGGAAATGTTATATGACGAAGATTAAAATAATTGTGAACCATGTAGGAACTTGTTTTTTTACCTCTTCAGTGGTACAGTACCGGTAGTATTTTCCCGGACTTAACAAACAGACGCGGCCACCGCCTTTAATGCATTCTCGCACAAATGTTTGTTGTGATAAATTGGTGGTTTTGTGTTATAGTGGGCTGGAAATTTTTTGTATTCATCCAAAAACTGCAAAAAAACACTCTGGTGTCGATTCTGTTTGTATGGGATTCGTTGTTTTTGTTTATACTCACAACTACATGCATAAATTTACTTCAGAGAATGGCCAATCACATTGCTTGTTCCACGCAACTTGCATAAAAATATAGAGCATGTTCTGTTTGCTGAAATTGCACCACCGGTTGCATTGCGTTCCAAGAATTGTGTGTGTGAACTGCAATGCAATATCAGCATATTGTGTGGAAATTGTATACATTACATTGTGTAAAACCAGCTTAAGAAAGACAAGAAATATACTTCACATTAATAATTTCATACGTTGGCCAACCTGTAGCTCCGAAGATACCCGAATGTGATGTTCGTCGTGATTCGTACTATTATTATGCTTTCTGCTTAGGATTGTTTATTTTCGGTAGTTATAAAGGTAAACAATGTAGTTTTAACAAATGCGCTATGCATTTCAATGTGTAATGCTGAGGTTGTAGAATACCTGGACAACTATCTACTTTAGGATTACTGCTGAAATATAAGATTTTTTATTTCCCCACACAAAGTGGTTTTTTGATGCTGTAAAAAGTTTTGTAATTTGTTGAAACTAATTCTAGGACTGGAAATAAAATACATGTAATTATTTTATTTTCCGACGCTTACCAAGAAGCAAAATTCCTGCAAATAATTTTTAACTTGCAATAAAAGCAACCTGTAGAATCAGGCCTAACAAATAAGATTATTAATCACTTTCATATTATGCAGAAATTGAGCATATCCAATTAGGAAAGCAGAGTAATATACAAGAAAACAAAAGCTGGAAATAGTACACATCAACTTTTAAGACAAGCTGGTTGAGGTTAGGTTGTGCAAAATAACGTAACAAGTAATTAATGGTACTTTTGTATATATTCTTAATTTCACGGAGATAGGCAAAGATAATACAGCAAATGATATAATATTACATTTTTTGTGTTTTAATTTAATAATAATAGCTAAAGGTAAACTGTTCTTATGGAGAAAAGTTTGTGGTATTTTATTGTGTAATTATTTAATTTCAAGTTAGGGTATAATGGTAATAGCTATGGCCAGAGGGCCAGGTGGAGGAGGCACAGCTTTGTCCTTGTGCTCCATGCCAGTTTTTATGCCCATATTTGGCTATGGTTAGGTGATGTGTGCTCGCCCTTGAGTTTCCAGTTTTTGTGCCCATATATGGTAATGTTTTGTGGCCCGGTTTTTGTTAGTCGTGTTGGGTGTAGCACACAGACAGGGGAAGTACCGGTGTCACGTGCTCGGAGCCAGCCAATCGCGGCGAAGTGCGCAGTGACCTCGATACTTTTTCCTGCAAGCCTGCCTCCATCTTCGGGAAGGAGAAAAAGTCGCGACTCCGAAGAAGACGGACGTCCGCGGGGCTGCGGCCCAAAATACTTTATAAATGTGATTCAGCGTGAAAATGAACCGTGCGCGAGAGGCACCCGTGGCCGGAACTCTCTATTTTAAATAATGTGTTAAATTACTTTCGAACAAAAATTCTATTCTACTAAATTTTTCTTTCTCGCGTACGTGGCCGTAGGGTGCGGGGCGGTTTTTAACCCCCTAAACAATGTAATGTAATGATTGTACCGATGTGGTTTCTCGGACTGTCTTAAATTATATTTGGTAACCAGCTTCCGTTTTGTTAATGAGACTTTTCCTCATAAGAGCAGTTACTGGAAGCAAGCAGTTGTGTGGTGTAAGAAAATGTACCTTCACGAAATGCGACGTTCAATAAAACGTAAATTCAGACCATTCTTTTCGAGTTTTTCCGTTTCAAGCCTTTCTAAGCCATCTGTTTTGGAGAAAAGTTCATCATTTCGAGACTGAGCAACGGGAAATGGTCGTGTTACGTAGTAGCGGAGGGATTCCAGCTGCTGCTGACTATTTCTATGTCAACAACCCAAACTAAACTCTGCGGAACTTGTCTACCGACTCGCTTGCGATTTGTTCGCATTTTGCAACGACCCGGGAGATCTGTAATTCTACAAGGTAGGTAACAAAATGCACACAGTTTCAAATCACAATTTAAAAAAACAGATAACTACTGTAACCAAATGCTAAGATTATCAAACATATCTAATAAGAAAATCAATATTCATGTATAATATCCAGTGATTGCTTGTAATTTACTTTCTTGCATACAAATTAATCAGAAATTTTTTTGACTGATTCACTTTGAATATTTCAATACATTTCAATCGGATTTAACATCTATAATGCATTGCAAACACACACTTCTTATCAAAATAATAAATACAAGTGAATTTATAACATCACAAAAGCAAGTTTTTTACTATACACAAAAATGCATCATCAGAACGTGAAATCTGATACATGGAAATAAAGGCCATAAAGCCTTGGAAATTAGGTGATCAGCTGTTACTAGTGTTTGTGAACCTACGTTCTTATAATAGTTTTGAATAAACAAGGGCACCAAACTGACTGAGATAATCTTAATTGTTTTTTCAAAACGAGTACGAACATTTTAAATTTTCATGCTCTAAATAATAGTCTATCGCGCCTTGTACATTATTAGATAATAGATTAGTTCCATAATATGTGGCATTTGCTTATCTCCTGGAAGATAAGAACTACTGCATTCATTATTTTCCACTAAATAACACTGGATAAAAAAACTAATATCATGTAACCATTTAAACGGGTGAAGTAGACTATTATTTCAAGTATGAATAGTCAAAAATGTTGATACATCTTCCCCATTTCAGAAACTCAGCGCTAATTCTGCAGTGTTGACATCAAAATGTTAACTGAACACGTTCGTCGTTACAATTCAGTGCTAAATTCAAATTCAAATGGCTGCCGAGACAACAAATAGGAGCATAGTACTTACAGTTTCTTAGCTTTTGTCAAGCAATGGACCAAAAGTAATTACTGCTTTAGCAAGATGATGTTGAAGGTAAAGTGTTGAGTGTTGTTCCAAAGAATGTGAGAAGGGCAATGACAGACAAAATACAAGGTCATACACACAAACTATCATGTATCCACTTCATACGAACAAGATCTGTTGAGAATACGTTTTGTTTGTGTAACTTCCCGGTTAGTCTTCTGTGGCCTAACGCTGTGTTTGCCTGTTCACGCATGATGGACGAGCGTTGTCCCCTAATAGTTGCAGAAATTGGATGGCCTAAATGTGTTAAGGCCATGATCTTTCATTTACTTCAAACAATTGCAAATAACTATAATATTTTTTAGCCAAATGCGTTGAAAAAATTTGAGGTTGTGTACAGTCATACAATACAAAATTTTGTCAGAGCGTTTTTTTTTTTTTTTTAATAATGTACAGTTTGCTTGTAAAAATTATTTTGCTCAATTTTGGCATATTTCGACAACAAAATATGCAATATTTCAGGGGAAAAGTCTAAAAATCTGTTTGGTGTACTGCAACAGAAAAATTCAGATACAAACTATGATAGGTATACACATTGTTTTCGTTTTTGGTCTCTTCACACAACTGAAGAATGCAATTTGAACAAATGTTACATCGTACAACACAATTTTAAGGAGAATGAAACTAAGCTGGGGGAAGGGGTGGAATTCATAAGCCTTTTCTATATGTATATCTTACAATAAATTGCATGTGGTTCCCTACACTAAACAGAGAAATATATTAGGCATATTTAATATCGGTTATGTATACTACACCGGAAGATGTCTTGTCTGTTTACATCGCAGTTCACTATTTACACTTACAACTAATATATCTGGTTCACCAAATTCAACAAAAAGTGGCGTCTCTGAACGTTCAATTGATGCTGATGAACATTTTGGCGAGTTTCCGAAAAGGTGGCTTTTGATAAGCTTGTAGTTACAAATATAAATGTAAAGATTGTTTACCATTCCTTTCATAGGGCCACGGTGGACGAGGGGTCAGCCTCCGATCAAGGTGATCTGGGTTTGATCCCCAGCAGGGTAGGTCCGGGTTTACCACATGTTGGAAACGTGGCGGACATTGCCATTGTATGTCTGTTTTTTAAAAGAACTCCCAATTCCCTCCGTCTTTCCCATTATGTCACTGCTCCGTGGTGTATCCATCTCATGAGCCGGTCCAACCTTCGCTCCAGCTTTCTCTCACCCACAAGAAATTCTACATCAGGCAGTAACACACAGAGAATTTTCATTTTTCACTTTCCAAGTACCATCCATTTTAAAAGACAACAAACTGGGAAGTTTTACTACCTTGCCTTGTAGAGGGCTCAAACTTAATGACACTTGTTATTGAAATAATGAAGCTGTAATATGTGTGTGTCTCCAATCTAATTCTTGTACATAAAAGCACAAGTTTTTTTCCCTTGTTCTTGACACACTATAGTGTGAGGAAATGGGTTCAATTGTTGGGAACACATTGTGAACACCAGTCCTCCTAGACTAGTGCACTCACTCAATGATAACCCAGTCAAAAAGGCAAGGTTAAAAGCTGGTACAGGTCTCCCGACCTGTAGTCAAGCACTCCGGAATTTTGTAGGTTATATTGCATGGTAGGCCAAATTTGGAATTTCCACAGACACTGGTTAATTTAAAATGTTTAGTCCCGAAATTATGTAAGTAGTATGATTATGGGGTTTCCAGGACAGGAGCCGGTGTGATGAGCCCGACCGAGTGAGGAGCCCCCCCGCCATGTTGTGACGTCACGGCCCCGACCGCCATGTTGGATGACCTTGACATTTGACCTTGACCTTTAACCTTGACATTGAGTGTCAAATTACCAAAATTTTCCAAAATTTCGAAAATTTTAAAAAAATTTCAAAAAATTCAAAAAATTCAAAATTTCAAAAAATTTCGAAAAAAATATTACCACCATCTTGATTCCGGACGCTATCTTGTTTCCGGCCGCCATATTGGTGTTTCTTCCAAAAAAATTTCGATTTCGCATTCTATAATAACCCCGCACGTATTTAATAAACACCTATACCCATTCCTTTATTTTAATTGGCTGTTAGTCACGTGATGAATTTCCCCCCTCCTACTTTCCCCTCTCACTGTCGTTCATGTTATTAACTGCCCAAGCTACTACTCCCCCTCCACCCCACCCCCACCCTTCCAAAAAAGTATTTCCCCTTCTACTTTATGTGCCATTTCCCTCACCACCATTTTCACTAGCCAATAACAAGCTAGCCCTCTTTCCCCTCACAACATTATTTCTCTTACTGTAACCAATCACAAGCTACCGTCCCCTTCTCGTTAGAATACATTTACCTTTATACGCTGTCCTTCTCCTTAGTCCAAATAATCTAGCCAATTACATACGATTTCCCTCCTCCATGCTTCTGTTTTATATCTTAACATATACCTCACCTAAATAAATTTCTGTGTACTTACATTTTATTAGTATCCCTTCTCCTCTCATCACACCTTATATGCCCCCTCCCCTTTTAACCTTTCATATGATTGGACGGTAGACCCCCTTCTCTCACATTCTAATGGTCACTT
>PNEQ01017365.1:0-11591 GCA_003012365.1 Medauroidea extradentata | reverse complement strand
TTTTCAGTTGTTCATAATCTTTAAAATAAATAGCAATCTCAGCAATATTATCTTTTTTTTGGTTGCTTCTATAATTCCCAGGATATACTGTGAGTTGTCGACCAAAGTTTTGTAGTTCACGTGAAATTCTATGTCGAGTAGAAATCAGTTGAATAAAACCTCTATTTAACAAACCCCCTTACAACAAACATGTCATTTTATGGTCCCTTGAGTTTTGTTAAATAGAGGTTTTATTGTACAAGGTTTACACACGATACCGCTATTAGCACATGGTCACTAAATACAGGGACCTCGGAAGCAACAACAAAATCCTGTTTCCGGCGAAACATACTCTGCGCTGCACGGCGGCCAGAGATTACTTAGTGCGTACGGTACGTTCCCAAAGTACGCTCGGTTAGGGTGTTCGGCTTGTCACCTTACATTCGGTGCTCAGGTAATGACATAGGTGTCGGTGGGAGGGTTTAGGTGGCCCCACAACCCACAAGGAGGGAGCGAGGGTTTAGGCGGCCAGACACAGTCCGCAACCCCGATAGTAGGAGGAAAGCTGGGCAGTAGAAGGAAAGATGGGTTTAGGTGGCCAGACACAGTCCACAACCCTGGGCAGGGGGAGCGCCTAATAAGCTCAGTGGGAGCCGAGCCCTAGACAGCTCATTTTAGCAGGGCTAGAGAAGCCGTATATATCCGTCCGAGGGGGTGGAGGGCCCTTTAGGCGGGTGGAACAAAATGGCCTCGAACCTTTCTCCCTCCAAACTAGAATACAAAACAAGTAACGTGTTGCCATAATAACAATTAAATACATAACATAATACCAGAATATTACTATTACTTGTATTTCTATTAGCAATAATCACTATTTACAATCCTGCCAAGTTTGTCAGTCTTGTGCAGGTTGGTTGCCGTGGCGGCGTTTGTAAGTAAACACAGTATTCATATAATAACATGCTGGAAGTGATGCTACGTGAGTTTAAAATTATGTTAAACATTGGATAAATATTACGTGCGTCCTACATACTGAGCAGCAACACGTGTCCAAAGGTAGGCCTATAATACAAAACACTATGAGGGGAGGTGAGATTTATGAAGATCCAGGACGCTATGGGAATGCGTCAACTGAATCTGATGACATGACAGCCGGATACAACACAACTTATTGTATTTGCGCAAGTATAAAACCTAAATTCTGAGCACCAGAAAATAAAAACACCCATGACAAAAAAAAACTTTGTTGTATGCATTAAACAACACGCATCTGAAGCATAAAGAGTAAGAATTTAGCTACTCAAATTATTTTTACAAATTTACATCTTTCTAAATCCTTTTCAAAAAATAAATATTGTGTCAGGTGTGAGTGAGGGCAAGTGGAGTATCTGCCGCAACATTAACCTACAGCGCACAGCGTATGCTGCAGAGCGAAATGTCTCCTACAACAGTACTCTTTGGCCGCGTCCGAGCCGAGTCCAGTCGAGGCTGCCCGACCACTTCCGAAGTTACTTTCTGTACCAACGACCAAGTGCTGTACATACAATGCGTGATTAGTGAACTATGATTTGTTACTTTGTTCACTTATTATTTTTAATTTATTTAACTACCACATTACATTCGTGGTAATTTTAATACCTTGAATTGGCAATGAAAGTTATGGTGACTTAAAAATATTGTGCTCTAATGTTGTGTGTGTAGTGCTACTCAAACGGAGACATGGCAGCAGCCAAATTTATTTACACGTACCAACATTTTTTTAAAATATATATAATAAATATATACTTACGCCGCTGTTTGACAGCAGAAATTTATCAGGTACGTAATAATTTTTCAAATGTTACGTGATTTTGTTTCGATACTACGGTGTTAACACTACTATTGTTGCCACCTATTGGAATACATTTTCACACTCTCTGCATGTTTGTTTACAGTTTGCCGCACTATCTTTCAACAGCATGTCTATAATTTCTAATAAATATGTTTAAATGACTTGCATATATGATTACAAGTTCATTGAATTAAAAGGTTTTTCTCTGAACCAGTTAAAACAAAACGAATTTTGATACGTTATCAAAAATTTGTTAACCCGAAATATTTTATATATTATTTATTAACAAATTTCGAAAGCTGAAATTCTTATCGTAATTGAAATGAAAGTAGTGAAAATTCAAGGTTTTGGTAAACTGAACATTCGCACAACCCTACTTTTAGCATCTTTAAACACTGAAATGGGCAGCTTTTATTCACTGTTTTTAGGTGTTCTTAAATATAACTAAACATGACATGTTCCAGCAACTGATGTACCGGTATTACATTCTACCCATTTTTATCTCCATGTTTCCATTTATTGCTGTAGCCATGTTTGTTATTTAGTGTTCCAACACTTAAAATTTATTAAATATATTTTTACGGAAAAATTTATTTTACTGTATGGAATCAATTTGTGAAATTCAAAATGAATATAGGAAATTCAATTCTTTACATGCTGAATGCTACCGTATCTAGAAAGAATCCAACCACATGCAGGCACCTTCAATTAAACCCATTGTGGCCAAGTTCACAATTTTGCTTTCAGCATCCTCTAGGGTTCATAGCTAGCTTAAAATTCTGTATTATAGTATTATAACTTTAGTTCTCAGGTAATGCAACAATCAAAATAACTGGCAGCAATTGTGTTAAGTGATATCAATGAAACATGATAGCCACAAAAAATGTTAACAATTACTGATAATGCTAACATTGTGAATACTGACCTGTTTATTAAACTCGGACTTTGCAACAACTGGTTTCGCCTGTATCCCATCTTCCAATTTTCCAGGAAGTATCATGCCTTGAGAGAATTCTGAAACATTTTAATAAAGAATTTATAAAATAACCGTTGAACACGTCTTAACTAAAAGAAAATAACATACGTAGATACAGTATTATACTGTATACTTATTTGTCCAAAAAAACAACTTGGTACCTAAAATGCTGTAATGCAAACAGTTGTGCAACCATAACTGTGACGTTAACGAAAATAACCAACTTCTAGTGAAAGTCAGAATACGTAAATGAACAGACTAACATTTAGAAGTTAAAACCTGAAAGACATTTATTGATTACAGTTTACTTAAATATGGTAATAATGTAATAAAGTTAAAAGTTACAAACAATTTTTAAACAAAAGGTGTTAACAAAAAGGAACTTGTTAAATTTTAGTTTAGTAGAATTGCAGTGTCACATGACCACGTTTTATTGATTACCAGAGGTTAGCCATGTTGCGCATAATTCCTGCAAGCAGTTTAGGGGTTTAAGATGACAAGAACTCGAAGTAATCCGTAAAATTTTATGAGTTTGTTAAATATTTTACTAAATGTGAAGACAACATGAAATTTTATTTGTATATTATTTTATGTCCCAAGATGTAGAGCAAAGTAAAAATAAAAACACAGCACAATTATATGTAGTGGCCCAATTTAATAAAATTCGTTTTTACCAACTGATAAAATACTAACATGCAATTCTCTAGTGCCAGCACTTCTCTCTTCACAAGTTGTCAACATTTATTTTGAGCTTCTTTACTCGAGATTTAAATTACTGTGCTTGCAGCTTCACTCTACTGTATTTTACTTATGTGTTGGGGATATTTGTAGGTTACAAACATTTTTTTTGTATTTTCTTTGTTGGCAGGTAAATTTCATTGTGTTGAGTTGGTAGACGAGTAGTAGTCAAAATGGCGTTGTGCTAATAAAGTGAAATTTTTCGTGATGAGTCTCAATCCGGGAGTTTGTAGTTTTATTTGTGCCATCCTTCACTTCAAAAGAGTAAAACATTTTGGTCCTCCGGGCCGGATTGAGATGTGTGCAACCAGATGCGTGTTTTAAACTGTGAAAATAAAACAAAGTGCTACATTACCGCGTACACACGTGTTTCAACGGTCGCCATGGCGCAGCAAACAACTGATTTACAACTAATTGTATTTGATTACGTTATTGCCAAATTAGAAGAAGAACCAGTTGTTAAATGAAGCGGAGCAAAATACGGATAATCTTGAAGAGTTTGTGATAGTACAGGATGAGGTATCATTAAAACGAGACGAGTTTTTAGCGAATTTCTTTGCTTTGATCACTGTCCCGCCAAAACCAGAGTCCAGATCTTTACAAAGTATCAAAAATGCTTTTATGAGCTTTGAAAGTGTTTGCCGGCATTTGCGTGTTCAGTATAACAGATGTACAGTTAAGCTAGCCGACATAACCTCTCGCGGGCCAGATACAGGTACTCGTTCAGTATTGCCACGTCTACCGCTTCCAGTGTTTTCGGACAACCGTGCTGAGTGGGCCTCCTTTTCAGAGCTTTTTAAATCCATGATCCATCAAGATGCGTCTCTATCTGATGTCCAGAAGTTGCACTATTTTATTGGATGTCTAAAGGGTGAGCCTAAGGAATCGGTGAGTAATCTACAAATTACTAACGAAAACTATAATGTTGTGTGGTCAATGTTGGAAAGGCGGTATAAAAATTTGTGTGTTACAGCCACATTACATGTTCAGAATATATTACATCTGCCAAGAGTTGGTACTAGTCCTCCAGAATCATTATTAAAATTAATCAGTGGTGTGCGTGAAAACCTAAATGCCTTGAGTGCTGAAAAATTCCCAGTCTCTGAACGGAGCTTTTTATTGTCACAATATTCTTCTTGAAAAAATTGAGCCTTCACTTCGCCAAGAGTTTGAATTGTCTGTTGATCAAGATTTTCCAAGTTGTGAGTCCTCGTTAGCATTCTTGGAACGTTACGCCGTGGCTAATGAGAATGTACAATTAGTGAGCACATGTAGCATAAAAAATAAGTTTTCAGCACCCAATATAAAGGTTGTTCCTAAACACGTACAGAGTAAAGGTACATCACTTGTTGCTGTTGAAAATGACGTAAAATGTCCCTTGTGCAAGGAGAAACCAATTGAATAAATGTGACCAGTTTTTTGCCAAGTCTATTCACGATAGAGTCAGGTTTGTGAGGGAACAATCATTGTGTTTCAATTGTTTGAAGCGCTATCACAGCGCACTAAAGTGTATGTCAAAATTCACCTGCAGACAGTGTCAAAAGAAGCATCACTCATTGCTTCATTTCAGTCATGATTCATCTCATGAGCAGCAGGCAGCAACCGAACACACAAAATCTGAGGTTTCTAATTTAGAAAACACTCAATCCCAGAGCCTAACACTACATTTGTCTAACCATCAGGAAAGACAAACTACAATTTAGCTCTCAACAGCCTTGGTACAGGTTAGAGACAGCAGTGGGCAGTTTCAGATATTAAGAGCTTTGCTAGATAGTGCATCACAGGTGTCTTTCATATCTGAAAGATGTGTCCAGCAGTTAGGACTGCACCGCCACAAAGACCAAATAGATCTAGCTGGTGTTGGGCAGACCCCTGTATCTGGATCAAGAGGAATTGTGCATTGTTTTGTCAACCCTAATAACTCTCAACACATGAGTTTTGATGTCAAAGCATCCATTTTGAAAGAGATCACACATCCCATGCTCAGAGTGCTGTAAGTCATCTGCAAGTTTTAAAGTTAGCTGATCCCTGCTTCAACGTTCCTGGGCCTATTGACATGTCGCTAGCTGCGGACATTGTAAATGATGCAATGACTGGCAGGAAGATTGTAGGCGAGCCCAACGCATTTCATACTGTGTTTGGCTGGGTTGTGAGCAGCCTGCTCCTAGTCCTTCTGTGTCATTTTTGGTAAGAGGAAATAATTTGGATGTTCATCTACAACGGTTTTGGGAAATAGAAGAAGTGCCTACCTTCCTGAGAGAGTACGAAGAACTGGGCCACATGTCACACAACCACATGTTCAGCCTACTGAGCACACACAAACTCAAGTTTGCTCAAGTCCTATCACGAATCCTGATGTAGCATATATTATTCCTCATCATGCAGTAATTAAAAGTAGCTCAACCACTAAACTGCGTGTAGTTTTTTACGGTTCAGCAGCAGCATCAAATGGCATTTCATTAAATGATGTACTTCACACTGGGCAAAAGTTGCAAAAGGAAGTTTGTGATATTATCATAAATTTCAGAATGCTGCGTGTAGTTTTTACTGCTGACATTTGTAAAATGTACAGGCAAATACGAATACATCCTGAGTATTGCAAGTATCAATGTATTCTCTGGCGACCGTCTCCTCAAGATGAAGTACAGCTTTACAAGTTAAATACCGTCACTTATGGATTGTCAGCTTCTCCTTACCAAGCATTAAGAACGTTGAGGCAGTTAGCAAGTGACGAGGGGCAAGACTTTCCCCTGGCAGCTCGAGCACTCATACAAGATGTGTTTGTGGACGATGTGGTCACAGGAACTAACACGTTGGAAGAAGTAGTCAAATTGAAGGCGGAATTAGTCTCACTACAACGAGGGGGATTTGAACTACGCAAGTGGACATCCAACTGTACAGCCCTACTTGATAATGTGCCTGCATCTCAGCGAGAAGTTCTGAAGGACCTTGATCAAGAAAGTAGTTCGGCTGTTAAGGTGCTTGGCGTTCACTGGTGCCCTGAGAATGACGAATTTACATACAGTATTATGTTAATGTACCCCAATCTTCCACAGCCAAAATCGGGTATTTTGTCAACAATTGCACGTATATATGACCCATGTGGGTGGGTCACCCCTGTTGTCGTGTGGGGTAAAATATTGTTGCAAACATTGTGGACTCTGGGTTTAGAATGGGATCAGCCTGTTCCCATAGATATTTGTCAACAATGGCTACGTTTCAAAGGAACACTAAACGTCCTAACTGAAGTGAAAATACCACGCCACACTGACTGGGATGATGCAGAGAGTATCGACTTTCACGGATTCGGTGATGCCTCTGAAACAGCTTATGCTGCTGTGGTGTATGCTCGTATTGTCCACAAATCTGGAATTGTCTCAACCTTTCCAGTTACAGCAAAGTCAAAAGTTGCACCGTTAAAAACACTTTCAATTCCTAGGCTTGAGTTGTCAGGTGCTTTACTTCTCTCCAGATTATGGCAGTGGGTGAGTAAGATGTTCACTGCTAAGATTCATCCTATGAACATCAACATGTGGTCAGACTCTTTGACTGTTCTGTCCTGGTTAAGGTCATCACCGCACAGATTTAAACCATTTGTCACTAACAGAGTATCTGAAATTCAGTCAACACTGCCCCCCAGCTCTTGGCGCTATGTACCCTCAAGTTGCAACCCAGCTGACATAGCCTCAACTGGTGTGTTCCCCGATGAACTAATAAACAGTGAAGCCTGGTTTTATGGTCCTAATTGGTTGAAGAACTCTGAAGACACATGGCCTGTGACTAAAATCCAGACACCTGACCTGACGGATACTACTGAGTGCAAACGTTAAGGAGCACAAGTTTTAGCAGTTCAAGAATGTGATGTTAATTTGCTGGCATTACTGGAAAAGTTTTCTTCATTCTCTAAACTCAAGCAGGTGACAGCATGGATACTCAGAGCTAAATCAGCATTCATGAAAAGGTTTCATTGTAAATCAGAGTGGTTAAGTGCTGACGAATTGAAGGAAGCATTAATGTTTTGGATTCGAGTTGTTCAACGTAACCTTTTCTCAGAAGACTTAAAATTACTTGCTAAGAATGAGTGTTCGAAGAAGTTATGGCACTTGCACCCATGTCTCGATCCTCTGGGAGTCATCAGGGTGGGCGGTCGTTTGCAGCACTTGGTGCTACCTGAAGAGAGCAAACATCTTATACTTCTTCCAGGAGGTCATCTGTCATTGTTAATTGTAAAAAGTAAATATGTGACAGACGATTGTGATGTGTAAAATATTTTGCATATTTGTTTTTTCAAGGTACTGATGACATTTGTACAACTTTCTTCATCATCTTTGGCATTATGACAATTCAAAAGTACCTACTGTAATTACTCGCGTAACAGCCGCACATATTTGACCAAACCTTTGCCCCAAAAAAAGGGGTGCAGCCATTATGAGGTAAAAAAAATAATAATTTTAATAAAAAAATTTTTATGTGGAAAAAAAAGGTAAATACGTGCATTTGCATTTGTTAACACGATTGACTTGTTAACATTAATTAATATTGTGTAAAAATATTAAGAATATTCCTGTGATTCGTCCATGACCAGCGCCTTAATGTGTGTTTACGTGCACATGTGATGCCGGCTGCCGGCCGGACCACCAGCGCCGGGCTGTTTTCCAAGCCGACTACGACTAGCTGGCAACAGCGCAGTGAGTCAACAACATCTGCAACGCATCCATTCTCACCACCACTATCTCACGTCCCTTCCCCCTCCCACTCATTCTTAACTACTTCCATGACCTCCAAAGTGGAGTGTGAAACAAAAAAGGTAGAAAAGGAGGGCGTGGAAGAGAGAAGGAAAGAAGGTTGCTTGGTGTCAGCGAGAAAAAAAAAAGGGATGGCTTTAATTGGTTAGACATAAGAATCAAGCGTCACAGCACAAAGTGAGAAAGGCAGAGACAGCTTCCGAACTTTAAACAATAAACAAAAAGAAGGTTTCGAAGAGTGAAGGCAGGTAACTTACCTGGTAGATTCCTCTCCCCCACCCTTTTAAAACCCTCAGCAGGCACCCCAAGGTCATAGCCTTGTTGACAGTAACAGGATCTTTAAAACCGGTTTTTATGTTGTTCAGGTGTGGCCAAGGCAACGTAGCCTGCTGAAAAATACTGGTGCGGCCATTATGTGAATTTTATTAAATTCCGTTTTCATCCTTTCAAAACAAGGGTGCGGCCATTATGTGAGTAACTACTGTAATTTCACGTTTAGTTTTAATTGTTAAACAGGCCTTTAAATTAATAAAATTTTTATGTTAATACACATTTTAACTAATAAATAAAAAGTCACCCACTTTTTAATGAATAATTTCAATTGTTGACATTTAAAATCATTACAAACCAAGTATGGTAACAACATACTGAAGTTTAAAATTAAAATTGTACTAGTACCGTACTTGCTACATTTTGCTAAAAGCAATGTTAAACATCACACTCATGTACAAAGATCTAAATTTGCTTCAATAATAAAATTATTTTTTTGCTTGTTCGGCTCATTAGTGTAAACATAATACAAAATGTCAACTTCCAAGTGTTAAGGTGGCTATTAGCCCACGCCACCGAGAAATGTGCAGAGCTTTGGCAGACAGGTAAGGTTAAATGGGTTGTACATCATGTCGACAGCAAGGTCATTAGAGACGACACACAACTTGGTACAATGACAGGAGCTGGGAGAAGAGTCGGCCACAGCCTATTTTAATGTTAAGCTGGCACATGAACATTGTTGCAGCGTGTTAGGAGAAAAGTCTTTTTAAGGCATACTACTACATGTGCGTTCAATATCTTATTTACAAAAACAAAACACATTTAAAAGTATACTTCTATAATTTTATTATTTTAGATATCATGCTAAGAAACTTGGTTACGGGGCACCTGAAAATTGCCAAAAACAGCTTTCTCAGACTACTGTCACGTAAAAAATATGAACCAGAATTGTAAAACAAAATTAGAGAATCATGCACTGGACTTTACCACGCACTTTCCACAAATAAAATATTAGGGCCACCGTTTTAAGTTCCATACAAAAAGTCAACGAGCCAGCCTAGCTCTTATCGCCTGCCTGTTTCCGTAAATGTGACATGCAGCACCTGTTGTATAGGACTCAAGGCACCATCCTAGCATTCCCATGGAGTGATGTCAAGAAACCATGGAAAACTAAAATCAGGATGGCCGAAGAGGGTGATCGAACCTTGGTCCTGCCAAATGCGAGTCCAATGTGTTACAGTTGCGCCACCTTGCTAGGTTTTGGCAGACAGAAAACCTTAGAAAACTGCTTAACATTGAACGGATGCTACTGCTTTTAGGTCGTATTTTCTTGGGTTTGTTTCTTTTTGGGGTTTTAGTTTCTTTAGTTTCTGTTGTGGGGTTTTTTGTGTGTTTTGAGTTGGGGCCTGAGCAGTGTGTCTGTTTGCCCCTATTTGATATGAACCTCGAGGCTGGCTTCGGCCGCCTCTTTATGAGAGAGGGATCGCCCCGGTTGACGGTGCCTTAGCTTCCCCTTCCCCACCGGACCTTCCGCTCCACTGGCCATGGAAGGGGGGACCTGGAGGGAGGGGGGGGGGTCGAGTTCCACCGGCCGGCGGCAGGGGCGCTAGCGAGGCGAGCGAGCCGTGGTGTCGCGGCGCGTAGAGAGGGGAGTCACTCTCAGGTTGGAAGCCGAGCAGCTCACATCGCGAGCTCTGTGATCTGGGCTTGTGCCTTGGTAGGCGGTAATTCACGTGTAGAAGAATGGACGTGCCGGGGGGCGAGAAGTACGCAAGCGTAGCTTGCGCTGTCGTGCAAGGAGGACATAAGTGATCTTTTCTGCTCAGGGAGTGGTGAGCGTCCTTAATTTGAAAGGTTCATCGAGGATTTTGGTGAGTGACCAATTCCCTTAGGAGACATTTTCCCTCGTCGCCTTCCCGAGTGAGTATAAATTGGGGCGCGCCGGCAGTTGGGCTGTCGAAGTCTTTAGCAACGGCACTGTAGTGAGTGATAGCTCGCGCTTGGTTTAACACCACATGCGGGACGCAACAGGTCGATTTCTGGGCCCAAATGGTTTTAACTTTGTGAAAATAACTCCACATTTTTGGGGAGGAAACGTGTCGAGCATCAGTGAGTTGAGTAGTAAAGCATAGCTGCCCACGAGTCAAATGGGGGCGATGGTCAAAGAAGAGGATTAAAGTGCACTTGTATGTACATCAGGTTCATCGATAATATGAGAGATTCTATATGCATTGTAATATGAATTGTAATTTTATTAGTGTTCATGGATATTTAATGGCATGTTGTGGAAACGAATGTAACTTTTGTGTAAAGGAGAATTACTTCTGGAATTGGTTATTACATAAGATTTAAACTATTTAGTGTTTTCTTTGCTCAAGAACGATGTGTCAAACAAAGTCCTGGTCCCTAATGAGCTATAAGCGTTGGTTAGTGGACATGGTTTTTTTCTTGCCCCTTGTGTATTTGGATCTGGTAACTTATTTTGGGAGTCATTTCTATTGAAATCGGCTCAACATGCTTGGGAATTGCATTCTCTGTAACACACGTTGACGCACCCTTGTAGGTGCTTAATTAATATTTTACGCTCGGCCCCGTAATTAGCTTATTTTGAGAGTTAGGCCTATTGTATTTTCGCCCAAGGGGACCTCTAAATACATATTGTGAGCCGTGTTGTCCATAAACGTAATATTGAGAATATTGTAAAAGTTGTATTTACCGTTTTTGTGATTGTACTTGTTGATGTCCGCCCGCCATATTGTAAACATACAGGCGGTAAAAATTATAAAAGTAAATACATGTAAATATGGGCATTCACGTAACTATCTTGGATTAGTGTGTCTAATTTATTATTTACGATATTTTTTTCAACAACACGGACATTTCTGTCAGCCCCGCGGGCTTTAACGTATTTTTGGCCGAGTTGTAAGGGAATTCGTGGGTGTTGGGGTGGCGCGCCTGCGGGTCAGCAGACAGCCTCCTCTCTCGCGGCCGCCATCTTCACCACCCACTAACGGTACTTCAGCCCCCCTCAGGGGTATATAAGGCGGGCGTT
>PNEQ01017364.1:0-11592 GCA_003012365.1 Medauroidea extradentata | reverse complement strand
CGTCTTTGTTCAGACACGTCTGTCATTTGACTGCACCAATCAGAATAAGATCTTTGTGACTCCGTACATCAGTAATTTGCCAAGACAAGTGAGAGTAAAATCATCAAATCACAGACGATGTAGCAGAGCTGCAGGTGTGTACATGACGCATTGAAAACAAATGTTGCAAAAATCTTTTCACCATAAAATCGTGGCTCTAGTTATTAGTCGGCAGACAACTACGTTGTGTCAGACGTTAGTCACCCAGTCATTCGTAGGGACTCCTATTTTTTGCGAAAAGAATTTTGCACCACTTTGTTTTAGTGCCGTACGTACACATCTGCAATTCTGTTTCATTGTTATTGGCAGCGTATCTATGTGAAGAGCAGTTTCTCATTTGACAGAGCCAATTACAATAAAGACCTGCAACAACACACGTCTGTGATTTGCCGGTAGAATCCCAAGGCTCGCGAGGATTAAAATATCCAATCACTGACCACGAATCAGAACTGCAGATGTGCACGCAAGACACCGAAACAAAGTGAGGCAAAATTCTTTTCGCGAAAAACAAGGGTCCCTAGTAATACGTGTTGCAATTAACTGCAGCATTTCCAAGGTTATGTCGGTACAAAACATTTTTGTGATGTATTGTCGTCTCTATTAGTAAGCAAGAACTAACGGTAGTTCCAATCTTGAGCTATCAATGTGTCAGCTGGCAGCCAATGAGCAACTGCTGCATTCTTGAGGACACAGATATACTTGGAGGCTATCTATTGGTCAGAAAAATTGTGAATTTTTACGTTTTCTGATATTAATATATTTTAGCCCTCAACATCTTGGGAGTCTATCACCGACTAGTGGTATTGAAGTATCAGTCGAATAACAAATATCTCTGCAAAAACACCCTGCTAGTAACCATGAAGCAAAGCTGTAAATGTGCACGCAAGCTGGCGAAAAATTATTTTCGGGGAATTCAGGTGTCGGAAATGATGAACATATTGTTGTAAAAACTATTGTCCCTTTATCACGTAAAATTCGTTAAAATCAAAAGTTTCCTGTTTTATAATTTTTAAAGTTGCGAAACAGAACGTTGATAATAAGAAAATTATTGCAAGTAAAGTAAGGCCACATTATTTTCGCGAAAATACTTAATGATTGGCTGTGTTTAAAAACTACGGATACCCACAACCCTCACGTCCTTGTATGGACGACAAAGTTTAGTGTCGTATTAATCTATGCACGAAGAAAAAAATAGTTAGTTGTAGCTATTATACACTCAAGTTATTAAAATCTATCATCCGTAAAACTCTTCCCGTGAAAAAAAAGTGTCATGAGCCATGGGGTGGGTACTTCATGAAAACTTGATAGTTACACGAATAAATATTACGAATAAATAAATTTAATGTCTTCAATGTTCCATAGTCAAAGTTATTTAAAAAAAAATTAATTTTGAACATTAAATTTCAAAATCTTTAGGATGACATTCTAACATTACAAATAAATCGTCATATTTTATGTTTTAACATGTTGAGCAGGTTTCAGTACAGTCATAAAATTACGAATACTTTGTTACTGACTAGACTTTAACTCTACGCTACATCAGCAAAGCCTTGTGGAAGTTGAACGTGCGCAGTTTATAGCATCAGCGACAGTAAGCACACACTCTCGCATGCATCCCCCCCCCACACACACACACGCACGCACACATACATACACACAGAGTACTATGACAACTACGGGCTCAGATAAAGTTAGTAAAATCTCAAACTCTAGTGTGTATTTTACGTACAGACCCGGATATTTCGTGGGTTCAGTGACCTGTCAGCTGGACTCCACTGTCCTGTTTACATTCTGTCCTCAGCTACTTGTCCACTGGCTGCTGTTCTAGTCAGTAGATAATTGTACATAAGATAAATAAGGTCACCAAATTTCCGCACAAAGTTTTTTTCACAAGTTCGTTCCAATGTATTTCGTGAATATCTGTTCCTCTGCTTCGTGGTCAATAGCAGTGTATCTTTGTGCAGAGATGAATCTCAGTTAACTGTGGTAAACAGAATAATTTTAATTTGTTATCGGTATTTACGTTTCACCGGACAGGAACTAGGAGGAAATTGCAAAAAGATTACTGACTTTCGCTTGTACTTGGAGCTGTTGCCCTATTTGGCTGAGCCAATAAGAATCCCGAAATTTTAATATTTGATGCCAGTTACTGGTTGGCAGATAGATACGTTGTGGCAGACGTACATAAGGCAATAATATATGTTGCAAGAAACTACAGCGTTTTCCAGGGTATATTGACCCAAAACATTTTCGAGATATACCCGCATCTCTAACCATCATCTCTAGCCATGACCTTTGTTAAGGAACAATTCCAGCATTGGACCAGAGTGATTTGCAGAAACCGTGTAAAACCTAAATTAGGATTGCCTAAGCCGGGACTAATCAGAATTAGGTTAAGGCACTATCAAACGTCTGTGGTTTGCTGTAAAAACACCAACACTTGTGAGAGTAAAAACATGCAATCACTTACCATCAGTCAGATCTGTAGCTGAGCACATAATCAAGCTTGTGCAAATATATTTTCACGAAAATCGGATGTACCCACTGATAAGTGTAAGTTTCCTGTTGATTCAGAGAACTCGTAATGGTTACTTACATGTACAGAAGTTCTAAATCTTACTCGCAGAATTTTTGGGTCTGTAGTGTACGTCATTTTCGGTGCATAACCTGTTACACAGCAGGACCTATACAGCTCTAGTAGGTTTAAATGTTTTGTAAATAGTAACAGTCAGAGACAAGACATTTTCGTGATATCTATGACCCGCAGGTCAGACACTACTGGCCAACTAATTTTCGAGGCATGCTGCTATAGTGAGTAGTCAGTTACATTGCAAACCTCGTAGCTCTGGATACCATCCTGGAATTAGTCATTATTCTTATTGAGTCAGAGTTTTCCTGGCCGTCTCTTATTTACTGTGACCCATTAGAAATCGACATAAAAAAAATTAACGATTTCTGTATGGAAATTAAAGTTCGAAATTTATCGGTTCTAAATAAGAATATATATCGTTAAATAATTGACGACATTTGCAAATTGTTTGACTTTAACATAATTGTTACATTGGAGAATAAAGCGACTCTTATGTAACAAATCGTGACTCAAAATGCCGTGACTTATCTGTGGTACGTGCGAATGTAGCTGAGGCTTTAGAGGATAGGCTGCACAATTAGTAGAGGCCTACAAAATTCGCGTTAACATTTTGTGACAGGCTGTATTTCAGTGCCATGTACAAACTTGACCACAATCTATGATTACGTTGGCCATGGGTCTCTATGCGATGACATGTGCGTGTTTGACCGCTTTGCAGGAGGTTCATCTCTTCAGTCAGATACGTCCTACACGACAGACCACGATATTCTCGATCAATAAACGACTTCGAACGAGACTACAGTTGTTTGGAGTATGCTCGCAGAAATTAACGCGAATTCTGCATGTTTCTAACAATTACGTCTTGCCACCTTCAGCTTTGCACCCAACGAGTAAGATCGAGTCTAGGTACCGCAGCAAGTTGTATGTCGGTCCCAAGTGCAAACTTGATGTGGAGATAACCACAGCTCCATGCCTATTAAAAATATTATAACTTGCTGGACACTGTGTGGATCACGTCACTCAACACTCCAGAGACACGAGCACTACACGAGGCAATAACGCTGGGACACCATGACCGAGCGAGGTAGAGCCTCGCATCCTGGAGGATCTGGGTTCGATCCTCGGCTACGACCACCCTGATTTCGGTTTTCCAGGGTTTTCCGAGATATTTCCAGGCGAATGCTGGGATGGTTCCTGAGCAAAGACCATGGCCGACCCTTCAGACTTTCCCCCCGTGTTCCTCTAGCAATGCCTTGTGCTGTTTGAGGACACGAAAAACAAAATACGTAAATAGATGAATAAATTATGAGTAGAATTGATGCGTATATGTCAGTCATACCACTCATTTAGCGACACAGTCATTATGCAACGTGCAAACTACGTATGTTGCCTAGCTCTAGGGACCTTAACATTTCGCGTTTTGCTTTGCCCTCAAGCTATAATTCAAACAAGAGTAAGTTTATGTGACATTCTCAATTCTGTTAACTCCACAAAGAACACTGAGCCAGTAGAAAATATGCTACAAATTGCAAGCGCAATTATGTCATATCACTGTGTCTTCAAGCAGCCAATGAGCAACTGCTATCTGCTTGAAAATACACGCCTTCTTGGAAGCTAGCATTCGGGTCATGAACCCGCAAATTTCTCCGGTCTATGCTACCAGCATAAACAGTAATCGCGTGGTTATAATTAGAAGAGCGGAAAGGTCAGAACATTTTTGTAAAACGAATCGAACTCACCCGCGTGTTTGGTGTAAGATATGAGAACGTAAAACCACAGAATTGTAAAAATGTTTGTAAATTTACGAAACCGATGTGTAAAAGAGTTAATAAAGAAGTTATGGTAAAACTGCTTCCCATGCGTTGATAACAGCGTCACTAAACATTTTTCGGAAACAGCTACCAGGCTTGTTTAGTAGTAATGCTCAACATTTACTTTATTTAAACTTCGTCACTAAACATTTTTCGGAAACAGCTACCAGGCTTGTTTAGTAGTAATGCTCAACATTTACTTTATTTAAACTTCGAAGTGTGGTAACTGTTTTATGCTGCGTATAGGATACATACTTCCATTACTGTTTAATATTTTTTTTACAAAATAACAGATACGTAAGAATCACAGTATCGAACTTATTAGTATAATTATATTTGCGTTCGATAACAAAATGTAGAAACGCATTTCTGAGAATCTACAACTCCTGCCGTTTTCTACTACAAGTTAGGATTTTCCCCTAGCATTTCAGATTAGGGTTCACTAGCTGATCACGCGAATGGATGTCGGCACGGCAATTACCTCGGGCCAATACACGAGCTGGTCTCAACTGACAAGGTCGGCTCGGCAGTTGACAACCATCTCGCTAAGTGGGAAATCGATGTCGGGTCGCCCATTCATTGCGCGGGGGGTTGTCGCCCACTCGTCCGCCTACGTGAGATACGGAAATTCTTTGAATGTTGAATGATACCAATACGATACCCGAGATAGTAACAGAGTTCACCTTTTCACCAAATCGCATTGTGGGAAGTTATAATATGGAAACATACCAAGCCTAAAATTCTCGACTGGCGCATATACATTTTTTAAACATTTTTGTTGGGGTAAGGCGCTGTTTATTTACTACAACCATAACATCTTCAAAGAAATTAGTTTCTCGCTGTAGAGAATACGGGTTTGCTGTGTAATCTCTCTAGTCCCTCATTAATTTATAGTCAAGTAATGCAAACAGGCTCATCTTATAACCGCGAGATATCCAGTGTTGAATTTTTAAAAACATAGAAGCCCACTTCAAAGTGTGTGTTGTTTTAGTAGATACGTAATAGGAATAAGTTAAGTGGTTTCGTTTGTAAAAGAATACCGCAATTTTTATCACCGTTTTTTTTTAAATTTTTTATTTGTACCAGATATTTTTTTTTTATTTTAGACACAAAATGTGACTAAATTTGGATCATAAAAAATTTTTATCTGTCATAGTTTTCGCGTAATGGCTTGTTAAAGTCACATTGTGCATGTTTCCGTTTTAAGGACTAGGTACACTAAAATCAACTGATGTACCAAACTAAGAAAAAATCACAGTGGATAAAGACATTGCAGGCTACAATGTCATGCTCATAAAAACAATGAATAAAAATTATTTGTATTTTTAAAAAGTATTGAATTTTGAAAATTTTTATTTTCAGTTTCAGCGTTAGGTTGGTGATCTGTGCTGTACATGCTAAAGAATTATCACGGCTTGCCTTTAAGCATTCACTCAGGTATTGTATAAAGTTTGGGATGTGGGAGGGGTGCGGTTACGGGCTCGTATCCCGCGCAAGATTTTGCGATGGGAATTACTATGACATCATACGAGCATATTGCGCGCGCTCTTTACACTGAGCTGAGACAATTTATTGTTCACGGTTTTTGAGTACGCTAGCTTTAAATGCCTTCAGCACATATTTTATCCAGAGTTACTGTTTACATAACATAATTTCACGCGGGCAAAGCCGCAGCCAGCCAGCTAGTATAATACTGTATACATTTCTTTACTAACCTCAGCTACATCGGCAAATAGAGGAAATAACTTTCATATGTTATGGAAACACGTTGCTAACTTAAGAATATTTGTGATCGGAAAACATAAAAATGGTTAAACTGATAAACTGCACGTGTGCCTAGTAGAGTTCCAGTTTGATTACCGGCTGGAAGTTACGTGTCCTGGCAACAAAACTGGTTGCTGCAATTTCATATATGCGGCTTTTGTGAGGGTTTTAAAAGTTGGCGGCTACTTCAGAACACATGTTTAATGTAATACCGTAATCAGTTAGGAAGAGAATGAAAATATAAACTATTATGAATGACTTGAGCTACTTACGTAACCGATTTGACCTATAAGTAGTTACCTATAGTAAAAATATGTTTTGTAACAATTTTGTGACAAAATAATTTTCTCATATTTTACAATATCCTCGGGAGAATCATAACACTTTATGTAATGTGTATTTTCACTTGTATCTCTTAGGAGTGATTTTTTAAGGCACTGTGCTTTTATTAAGGAAGCCTAATTATCATTCACCATGAACAGAACATTATTATTATTATTATTATTAGTAGTAGTAGTAGTAGTAGTAGTACCTGGAGATCATTGTAACCAGCTACAGCGGAATAAATTTATGTGGTGCTTACTTTGTAGTGTATTTATATATTCGTATCAGTTTTGCCCTGATTGTATGTATCGACGTGTAAGAACATATTGCTATAACTTATATAACATTTTCCCATTACATTTCAGAATGTTGTCAGCATAATAACTGCTAAATACCTGTAACACCACACTCATCAATTAGGTAATAAATTAATCTCTCACCACGTTCCTTACTACTTTGTGTGATCACTAGTAGCATTCCAGAACTTTCCTTCTGCAAAGCCTCACTCATGTATGAACTGGCTTTACACAATTTGCGCACTTTCCGTATGCTCTTTCAAGCCACGCACGACATACGTATGCCTGCTTTTTTGTCGAAGCTTCAGGGCGTTCAAATGTAAAATAATGTTTTTATGAATTTGTTTTTTAGAGTATAATTGGTTATTTTGACATAACAGAAATAAAAGCACGATAAAAAATCATTTCAAAATAACATTTAAAATGTATTTAAACATAAATATTGCCTTCATAACTGAAAATCTTTAGTTTTTTTATTACATTCACAACGTTATTTTGTTGCAAAATTGAAATTCGGTGCAAATAGAGAATCTATTGAACTCATCGCAGTGTCTTCAAACAAGTGTATTTGGATTCTGATGTTTGATTCACTTGCGGCGAAATTTAAAATTAAATAAGCCACGAACCAAATTACCAGTTTGCAAGATAATCGATTTTATGACGTTTCGATAATGAGAAAATTTATTTTGAGTAAAAGCCTAACTAATTAGTTTTTTTAAATTTTTAATTTTACGTAAGCAATGAAAACCCGAATTTAATAATTCTATTTATGTGTTTATTTAAAGAGGTAGTCTCTTATTTAAAAACATGTTTAAACTAATCTCCCTCAGAAGACATCTACTTTCAGTAGGTTGGCAATTATCACCGATCTCTTGGTTTTTAGATGTCGTGGCCCTGAATAAATCTATAGAAGTACATATATAAACCACACTTTCAAGTTGTCCAACCAGGAAGTTTATTTTCAACTAACATTTACGCAATATTTTAGCCAGTAAAAACTATACTCCTAAGCGATGAGATCTGGATCAGTGCTGTCTATCGAGGTCGCCGAGCGGTGTATAAATTTTAGGCAGAAAAAAAAGTTTATGCTCAACGCACATAAGTGATGTAGTGATTATCGATAGCATTCAAAGAACGTCAACACAGTGTATATCTACTTCAGAATCTTCAGTAATGTTTAGGTTGTTTTCTCGCGGTCCGTAATGGCGGATGAGGTTTTTTCGCATTCTTTTTGGTGCATGAAACTATTGGCACACAACATTAAAAAGGTATAGACGTATACAACACACCTTTATCTTTAAGAGTTGAGTGTGCCGCTTTAATTGGTGTGCAATGTTTTCGCAGGACTCTTTGTCCTATGGGTAGAGTCCACGATTTTTGGTGAAAAGAATTCTGCAACAATTTGTTTCAATACCTTGTGTGCACAAATGCAGCTCTGCTTCTTGAGTATTGGCAGAATGTAGGCGTGGCTCATTTGACTTGTGCCAGCAGGGACAAGGTTACTGCGACACCACACGTCTGTGATTTGCGGGTAAAACCCCGAGACGCTGAGAATTTACAACAGCCAATCGCTGACCACGAAGCAGAGCTGCATATGTGCACGTAAGGCATTGAAACAAATTGTTGCAGAATTCTTTTCACCAAAAATCGTGGGCTCTACTTATGGGCAGAGACAGGAAAATTTCGCGAATTCAATGACCTGCATGCTGGAGTCCATTGCACTATGCATACTCAAGCCCCGTCTATTCGTTCACTGGCTGCTGTTCCACTGAGTAGCCGCTAGTGGACAAATGATCGGGGCTTGAGTGTATATAGGATAGTGGATTCTATCATGCAGGTCATTGAATTCGCGAAATTTTTCTGTCCCTAACTATGGGACTTTAAGCGGTGACCCTAAAATTGTATTTTTCCATATGAAGAAACAAAGACCAATGCACGGACCTAATGTTGCAATTTATGGATTCAGGTCGTAATTTGGGAGTTACAGCAGTCTATAAAAGCCGTTATTAGCCATTTACAGAGGCCTCAAAATCATGTTTCTAACAAGCATACTGAATTTTCAACATCTGCGAAAAGACTGCACGCAAGTTTAGTTTCTGCGCATAGAGGCTAGAAACAGTAGTGATGCGCGTGCTTTGTATTCCTTATCGCCTCCGCACTTTTAGGTTCGATTACGCAAAATATGTCCTCTCAGGCAACCAACATAACAGCGAAGTTTCCAGCGATTGAAATAAAGAAGGGGAGGGGATTGGATATGAGATGGGTATGAAGTAGCACAAACACAAATGAATGGGCAAGGGATACGGGAGATCCCCGAGAAAACCCTTCGACCAACAACATTGCCATGCACTACTCGCCGCATTAAGTGTTTTGCATAGTTGACATAAAATCTCTTAGATAATAAACGATAGAATATCTCGTAGGAACGTTTCAAGCCCAAAGTCATGTTAAATTCCTAACTTAAAATACCACGGTGCTTTTTCTGGAAAGTAGAAGTTTCCAAATCCTTTTTAGAATAATTTTAAGATTCTTAGTTTTATTTCCATGAAACTAAAATTAAATAAGGAATTATCAAATACATCTTCGAAAGACTACACATACAACATGTTTCAGTGTGACCAAACTGTACCAGAGCATTGCTGACGTGTAAAGAAGATATCTGAGATATGATACCCATGATCCACAATAAATATACAGGGATATAGACGTCCTTAATAGGAGGAGTGGATAATTTGACGCGTTCACATCCTGGTGCAGGAAGAGTTGCCTACCAACCAGGTCATCGTAGCTAAGACACTTGGGTGCATTACACAAGTGCTTTTTGTCTAATTACGACACGCTGATTATTTACTTTGGCATCAAACATACTGTTTGGTCGCTGTAACCAAATGGTTTGCCACAGCAGGGTGCAAACCGTTATTTTTCACATGATGGGGGTTCGTACGACGCACCATTACAAATTTATCGCAGATTTGCTTGTGATTTTGAACGATTCTTGTAATGGGTACGTATTACGAACATAAAAGTTTTTTTGAACGTATACAATTACCCGCAATGGCATACGTCCAAAAAAATTATATTCATAATACAGATTTCCTTGCTTCACATATCACGTCTTGTTCCTGCAACACAAGTGCTTTATATAATATACCACTAAATCTGCTTTCCGGGCTTCATCTTTGAGGTCTTCTACAGTCATTAATATTTTTGAAGGACCACTGGTGTCACATATAAAATATTTTCTTTACACGTCAGCAATTCTTAAATTGCTTGTATTATTTATGCACATATTTTAATTGAATCCTAAAATTTGGCAACACAAAAAAATCATGTTTATGAAGCGGTGTATATAGTTTCACTTTTTAATTGCTCATAAGACGAAAAATATTTGTTATAGACGTTTATTGCCGTACAAAAGTGGTTTTTCTTATTGGTAGAATATTAAGTATAGACATATCAAACCGTGTACGATAAAAGTTAAAACATTTTTAGTCAGGTTCAGCAAGAAAGCTACAAATCTTAGTCTGCTGATGAAGCGGAAACAGTAAAAATATGACAAGGCGTGTAAACGTTAAAAATAACGTTTCATTGACCCTCGCTTCAAAGGTTAGCATGCTTGTTGACCGGAACTATAAAGGGAAAACGTTCGTGGTGAATGCTTACTATAAATAACGGGGAAAAAAGTTTCAAACACGTTGTTATTAATAATGTGTTAGAAGTATTTATAAACAATTTTTTTTTGCTGAAAATCACAAATAGTGGTATCATCTTCCTTAGAGATACATATTTATCGCGGGGGGAAAAGTATACGTTTGCAAAGCTTCTGTGTAACGGGTTCAAATCAGACATTCTTCGGCCGTTATTTGTGTGCCTCCACCTAACTTTAGTGCGCCACTTCTGAAGGTTTGTAATTATTCTGAAAAAACGTCGTCCAATGTTTGGAAAAAATACTAGCTTTTTAATATCCTCATGATTTTGCAGCGCTTCTAACCATTACCTAAATACCTTGTGATTTCGTATTATATTTGTCAACGGGTTTGACAACAAAACAACGTGTTTCTGAAGACTTGTGTTATTGGACATCAGCAGATAACTCGGCACTCGAAAGAGGACAGCGAGCCAATGACAAATCTCGAGAGCTGGGTTAGCTTAGCTTCGTGTGATCGTTACAGCACTACTGTGTGAACTTGTAGCTACTGTGTCATTACTGTGCGAACAAGCAGCCACTTAGCAACTCTTATTTTCTTGAGTTTGCAGAAACCTTATCATGTCTGATTTTCCTTCATAACTATTTACAAGTAATTTGAAAAGGTTACAAATTATTTTGGGTTGAAATCTAGTATTCAGATACCTATATACGTACGTTTGTGTCACTTTCCCAGCTGGCTTAAAACTCATTTGAAAGTTTCTATAATACATCACCCATTAATCGAATTTATTAATAACATTTTATTAATAAAATTTATCGTGGGTACGTATGACTGCGTTTTTTGGGTTTCAATTTAGTGTCAACGCATCTGTTTTTTTTTTTTTTCGTTATTCACGTGTTCCAATTGTACTAAACCAATGAGTAGAGCCACGATTTTGTCGCGAAAAGATTTTTGACCCACTTTGTTTAAGTGTCTCTCGTGCACATCGGCAGCTCTGTTTCATGGTTATTGGCAGTGCGTCTTTGTTCAGACACGTCTGTCATTTGACTGCACCAATCAGAATAAGATCTTTGTGACTCCGTACATCAGTAATTTGCCAAGACAAGTGAGAGTAAAAT
>PNEQ01017346.1:0-46935 GCA_003012365.1 Medauroidea extradentata | reverse complement strand
AGGATCCATATTATGCTTATTATTGTTATTATTATTGTTATTATTATTATTATTATTATTATTATCACTTGTCTTTTTGCTTATTGATACATTATTAGTACTTCAGTAAATACATAGACATAATACCAAAGATGCAAGATCTATGCTAAGAAAAAGGCACACACCGGAGAGGATCCATATTATGCTTATTATTGTTATTATTATTATTATTATTATCACTTTTCTTCTTGTTTATTGATACATTATTAGTACTTCAGTAAATACATAGACATAAGTTAGCAAGATCTATGCTAAGAAAAAGGCAGACACTGGAGAGGATCCATATTACGCTGCTTTGTAAAACTTTAACCTCAAATATCTTCATTCGACATTTTTTACCACTTATGTTCCTTTATCTAAAAAACTATTGGAGATAGAAGTCTGAGATTTGGACAGTCATTTTAATATGTATTGATACACCTACTGAAGTAAAATTATCTCTTAGCATTGTAAAATATTAAAATTAGGAGGATTCATATCCAAAATTTTTTAGTAAAATTTTACAATTTAAAAAAAAATGTTTTTTTAATTTTTTCTTTATTGTTGCTCTTCTACTTCAGTAGACAGATACTGTGTTGCTACATCAACTGTATAAATCTCACAGCTGTACCTTTATTGGTTTCAAAGTTACAGGAACATGAGTTTTGCCAATTTTAACATTGTTAGCATAGGCCTTACAGTCTCCCCTTAAGCTACAGAGAAGTTTCACGCAACATCGTCTACCGAATTCTACAAACAGGCCTAATGGCGCCAAAAGATCGTCTATTGGAAATATGTAAACTTCTAAGCCAGCTCCTCCCTCCCATTTTCGCACGTGAATAATGTCGTGGGCATGGCCATTTGCTGGCAGATTTTCCTGGGGTACTTCCTTTTTCTCACTCACTAATTCCAGCGCTCCTCTGTTCTAACTTCACTTCGTTCTCATAAGTAACATTATTTTACCATTCTTTTTTCGGAATTTTTTTTAGCAAAAAAGAGAGCAGATATTAAACCGTCAAACAAATGTGTTGTAAATTGGTTATAATGTACAGTGTATATATATATATATATATATAGAGAGAGAGAGAGAGAGAGAGAGTTATTGATGGAAATAAACTGTATATAAGTTGATAACTATCCTAACTCTTATTGATAAACATAGTATTGACATAAAATCTTATTAATAGATAATTTATGTAAATTAAAAAAAATCACCATACACATACACACTCTCTCTCTATCTCTCCCACACACACGCGCGCGCACACACACACACACACACACACACACACACACACACATATATATATATATATATATATATATATATATATATATATATATATATATATATATACATATGTTATATATAACGGTCGAACAGTAATGGTTTCCTTTCAGGATTTATAAACACTCGAAAAAACCCAATTAAATGGAGACCATGACCTTGGAACTCTATATCAAGCGCTGGCCAAAATAATGCCTCTAATCTCCACTCTACTTGGGTGTAGATGGTTCGTGATAAAGTAAGCACTTTTGATGATCATCTTGTCTAGAATAATAACTAAAATAATATTCTTTTGTGTGACCTAGGCGTTAACTCTTGATTATAGTACAATCTGTACACTTTGCTATTTACTTAGGGTGCTGTGTTTACATTAAAAAGTAGCCGGGGAAATTATAAAATTTCTAAAATAAAAAAAAGTAACTAGGGTTCCAATAGTGCTCACGTTATTTAGAATCACTTATAACGTATTTTGTGCGCTGGGAGTTCAAGAAGTGCGGAGAGCTAAAGGCGATACATACGCTTACCACGCATCACCCTAGCCTCTAGGCGTCTTCTCACCGTTAAGTCCCTTCTACTGAGACATTCAGTGGTCACTCTATTATTTATGACGTAATATTTGAGATAAAGGTTCCTTGTACGCGCCTATACTTTTTGTAAATATTCCCTATCAAGATTGTTATGTGTAAATGAACCGTGAAACACCCCTTCTATCCTGCGAAAAAAATAATGCCCATGAAAAAGGTATACACGCATGTAAAGTTATTTGAATGGTATTCGTAAGCAGACATCACTCAGTATACAGAGTGTTTGGTAATTATAGGTACAAACGAAAAGGGTGTGTCGATGACGATGAAACAATCAAATAATGCTAATGAACACAGTTCCGAAAACCAATGGTTTTCCCAATATGCCACATTACATGTTACCACAGGAACGCTATAATACCAGTGTTCGCGAGGATCAAAACGTCGAAATGTTGCACATGTGGACGAAGACATTACAACAAGTGTTCTAAATGGGCGCCGTTCACGTGAAGACAGGTTTAAGCAAGTCTTCGCATCAATGCCCGTACACGTTCAAAAATTCCAGGTGTGTCCCGAATGCAGTGGACACTATCAACAGGGCTGGCATACACAACAGCTATTAATATCCCCACACAAAATAAAAACAATGTTGCAAAATTGCCATGTTTGTACGTATCCATACATCGTGACGGGAAAACCTTTGTTTTCCGGTCCAATATTTATTAGCATTATTTGCTTGTTTCATCGTCTTCGACACACCCCTTTCGTTTGTACATATAACTACCAAACAACCTGTATAGAGAAGTTACCGAGTAAACTTAGTCGGCCGAAGCTATGCACACCGCTCAGCGGCTTGGGCAGGCGCAGCTAACTGAGCAGACTATGCGTCAGCGCGACCTTCGAATTTCTTCACGGTGAAGTTCAGGCTCCGGGTCCGAACCGTTACGTTGCGAACGACCAGAGTCCAACCCCTTCTGCTTCCGTTTCGCCCAGAAGCCCCGGGAAGGTGAAGGCAAAGGCCGCAAACACCCGTCATTTCGCAGGCGGTTGTACGGATTGTCTGCGCTTCGTCAGCCGGAAAAATTCCTTGAAACAGACTTCATGGGCCCCGTTCAAGGTCACAAGTCTGTCTAACTGTAACTACGTACTGTTTCAGGAAGCCTTAAAAAAATATAATTTATGCTCTGGCCGTAACTAAACATGGGATGATGAACATAATGAAAATTATTTTTACAATAAATCGAGAAAAAAGACAACCTTTATATTACGGTTTTATTAAAAGGACAATGTTTTTAATCACTCTCAATAGAAGATGGAGATTTCCTGTTTTACAATTTCTACAAGTTGAGAGTGACACATAAATATTTTCAAGAGCCACTCATGGTCGACATATCAGTTCACTGCAACAAGTTATGTATTTAATATTCCCTCTTTTTTTGTATTCATCATCTACGCTTATGTGTGTGTACTGCATATGTGTGTGTTGGGGGCGGTTTATGTGTAATACTTTCATTACGTTTCTGAAGAAAATAAGATGGTGAGGTGAGTTGTGATCGAGATCATTGATTGCGGATGTTTACTAACCAGGCTAACGGTTCCGAAGATTGTCTCTCTCATACACAAAGATCGCCGTTCATTTAATGGTGGTTTCCCTCTTAATTCTATTCGAAACGGTTCACTCTTAATCGAAATCAGTTTTATACCTGATGGAGTAATTTCATCATATAATACCGGCGAAAAACTGGGTTGTTAGTATTTACTTTTGGAATGCCTGAAATCCATTTTGGAATCAGTGGATATTTACTAATTGCCAATGGAGTTTCCCATTATTGAATTTGTGAAAACTGCTCTAGCCAAAAACAGTAAATAACCACTGGCAATTGCTAAACATTCACTAATTGCTGCTTAGCTTAGAGCGTCATTATGCATGCATATATACGTTACAGTACAATGCCGGCCTTCTCATAAACATTGTGACCCTTTATTCGAAGCGGGAAACACCGTGTGAATTTGGCAGTCCACTCTAAATGTTGAAGAGGCCACATAGTGTATCCCACTTCAGGTAGAGTCACTATGGATGAAAGACGGCCGGAATAAAGTAATGCCCGGCAGCAGTGCCCGAGGTGTTTGTCTAACTGCCATCCGGCCCGAAGTATGGGTGAGGTAGGATGAGATGGAGTTTATACAGCGACGGAATTCGAAGGCCGGGAAAACGAAGTCGAATTGTCTAATTACAAGGCCAAATTTCAGAGCAGAGCATTTGATTTGTCATTCGTGTTTGAAGTTTGTAAGTTGATAGTTGGCAAAAAAATCACTGAAATAATTATATACAGTCCAGTAACGAGGTCCTATATGAGTATCTTATCTCCAGCACCTCGTTCCAGACCAAGTGAGATGCCTCAGAGGTACAATAATAGACTGGCATCTTAGAGTATCCATGTTCGAGCCTCTTCCCAAATGGATTTTGGTGTTCCATGGTTTTCCGGATACATTTCAGAAGAATGGAAAAATAGTTCATATTTACGCTGTTTTTGAGAGTTTAATTTTTTAAATCGTGAAAGAGAGCAGATATTGCAAAACCGTTTCGTAGAAATGTTGGAAATTGTTTGTGCTATGAAGCCAATTTTTTTTCCAAATTATATCTTTCTATAATTTTATCTTAATTATTGGCTTATTAAATTCTATTAAAGTCGATAATTATCTGAAATAATACTAACTTATGTTTTGAAAAAAAAAAGTTATATAGTAGGTACAATTTGCGACATCTCTATGTAACGGTTTTGCGATATTCTTACCCTTCCAGGATTAAAAAAAATATTAAAATTGCATAAATAGGGACCCGATATGGCGTTTCTTGACCTTGTACATGTAAAATGCTGCAGTCCGATGGCGTTCTTAAGGGCGCTGGCTACCTCACAGCTCTGGTGACCGCAAGGATAGGGTTTGTTGAATTAACTACTACGGGGTTCAGAGAAGTTTATGTTATCGCTTCGGACAGAAATAATTTTCTGCGTCGAGCAAAGGAAAATATTGCTAAATTAATAATTTGTAGGTAAAAACTGTAAATATCCGTTTTCGAGTGTTTTCTGTGCGTAAATCCGATTTTTTTCTCACCGTTTTAGGGTATTGAAAAGCCTCTAGCGCACAAAACCGCTCAAGGCAGGCGGCACCCTTAAGCGGTGTCCCTATGGAAAGCGTGCTCGTAAAAATCATACAGATGTTTATTTTTGTTCTGTTTTACAAGTCAGGTTGTTATTTTCCCAGATAAAACAGTTTCGAAAAAAGCCGTTTTAAGTAATATTGATGGACCCCAAAAACGTGTTTCTAATCCCCGTGTTGTATTTTCATTTAATGTGTAAGGATACTGTAACGGCGTAGAATATTTTAAAATGTATATGAGTATGTATAGCACATCTTCATATTTTATACAGCGCCAATAAATGATAGGGTTGTTAATGAACGTATCACAGTGGCGAGTTGTCGGCCAGAAGAGTGCACTCCAGTTCAGTGACTTTCGTCTAGGGGCTAATGTAAGGCGTGATGAGTATACTGTGTCGTCCTTACCGGTTTAAGTAAGCTCCGTCATCCGTAAAGAACTAACCGCAGCACACATCCCCGAGTATCTTAATTGTTCACGCTTGCCTCAACAGCGCCGCCTGTTGCCTGTTGTGCCTCCAGCTTCTCCCGGCTCTGCCACATCTTCTCTCCGCTTCTTCATCCCTGCACTTCTTTACTATTTGCTTTTCTTCCGTTCTTGCCGTGCGCCCCTGTTAAACTGCCCGTGACTTACGCTGCGTGTCTGTTTACCGCGAGTATTGCCAATTACAATGCTTTGTAATTTCCCCCGGCCTCGTGCATTAACTGCGAACGTCTAAAAACAATTTACTGTGCCAGAAACACGGAATGTTAGACCCCCCTAATTACACGGAGAGATAAAGGGCCGCCTTTAATATCGGCTTTCGGAACAGACGATACATACAACTCTGTACGTAAACTATTATTTATTTGTTTGAAGATACAGTTCGTGAACTTCACTGTGTGCTTATTACCTTCTTCCTAGGTTAACATAAATGATAGTTACCAACCTTGTGGTACAAATCTCAAATCTTGCGGGTATATTGACTCGGCTACGTGTCTGCAGCTCTAGAATTTTAATAGTTCCCAGACAAAACAACAATTTTACTCTCTTCAAAATATTATTTGCCTTGATGTTGATGTCTCAAATAGGTTTTTACAACGCTTGAATTTCTATTGAATTATTCAACAACATATTTAAACATTTATGGTAAAATTCGATTGTATTAACTCTTAGATGTTTGAATGAGTGAAGAAGTTTTAGTCAGCGCTTAACATCGAGGTTTTTAGCGATGGTGAGGGGTGACATGAGGTGAGTATGGAGCAACGTCGGAATGAATGGGTGGGGGAAACGGGAAATCCCCGAGAAAACCCGCCAACCAGCGGCTTCGTCCGGCACGATTACCACATGTGAAAATCTGGGAACCGACCCTGCCGGGAATCGAACCCGGATTGCCTCGGTGGGAGGCGAGAGGTCTGAGCCCTCGGCCACCGAGGACCCTTAGATGTTTCAAATTATTTTAAAAATGTTATTTATAAATTTGACTAAAACACAAACATTTCAACTAAAAAGCACATGTAGATATGTCATTACTTATACACATCATACATAACACTATTTTCAACACGAGAACACATTAAACCCATCACAATGAAACATTCACAAAACAAGCTCTGTACACTACTTTCTAAAATATTTTGATCTTTTCGTAAGTCACTTCGAAATACACAATTCATTTTGCAAAAAAAAAAATATAATTTTTTTACATCAGCCCAAAAACTCAAATTTTAAATCTTTGAATGAAACAGTTTTCGCTGTAACATACATCCCAAAGCACGGGAAATATAGTCATAAACTACGGCAGTAAGCATTTCGGACGGAAAAAGTGAATCTTGCGGACAAGAGCTGGGTGATAAAATACGTTCTAGTTATTACGGTATAGAAATGTAGAAATTAATTTTTCTCCTTTATAATGAAATTAAACCTACCTTTGAAGAAAAATGGAAAATGTTTACGGTCTGGTATTGTATGTCGCATAAATCGCAACAAGAAAACTGTGTGTATTAAGCAGAATTCAAGTGTTAACATTTCGTATTACGAAAACGAAAAAATGAAGTATACTAATTATTACATTACACATAATTATTGTATAAATTACACAATTTGTTACTAAATTTAGGCTGTAAGAAAAACTATCAGTTTACGAATACATATTTCTGAATAATTTCTAGTATATTTTTCTACAATTACACCAAAATTGTTATACTAAATATTAATTTTTTTTTCGTAAAATACATATTTTTATTATTGAATTTCATTTTCATCTAACGCTGTGCTAATAAACTTCATTAACTTTATCATCACAAGTTTTAAAAATATTTTATGCGACTTCATAGATGTGATGCATTCACGTTGCAGTAGGACGAAAAATCTTTCTAAAATATGTTTCTATAAGCTTTTCACAGTAAATTTAAGGACTTCTTAAACCTTGGCTATTTTTTGTTTCAATATATTTGTGTCTTTTAGTGACTTTTCGATGAATTTATTGCACTGTAAGTAATAAATGCGTTGTTTAGATGTATCTACCCATATTGGGTTGTTGAGAAACACGCCTGTTTAAGTGTAGTGCAACAAATTTGTCAAAAAAAAAAAAACGAAATATAGTTAAGAAACAAAGACTTCGTATGAAAAACTTTTATAAAAATGCGTATTTTATTAATAACAACTATGATTTTAAAATTTCGGGATTTACTCTATTTACATTCTCAAAACTGAAAATTTTTAACATCTGAAGCCACAATTATATTCTTGACTAAACGGTCTTCAGTAGTGCTCACTTTACAGAGAAAACGGCCTTTACAAATGTCCTTTGTAACTGCACAATGTTTTAGGTCTACTATAGAGTTTATCTGGCGTAGATAATGGTCCACGCTAGTGAGGTCAATTCTGCTACAGGTTAGGAAGATAACCAATTTCTCATGGAAGAATTTGGCGAGGGAAAAATTCTGCCGCCAGTTGCTCTGGTGTGGGTAAGGGGGCTACGAACATTTCTGAAGTCCGTACTGAGGATTCACGAATGTGACGTCATTAGATTTAACCCTACATGCTATGGTGTAAATCGACATGGCGTCGGACTGTGTTTCCTCGGAAGTTGGAAATCGACTCGTTAAACAACAACCGCGTGGTAACATTCGTGAATCATCGATACAGACCTCGGCAAAGTTCGTAGCCCCCTTACTGAGCAGGTCAACTGCCGGCAGAATATTTTCCTTGCCAAACTAATAACACTGAGTTCCCTAACCTGTTGTAGAATTAACCTTAACGCTAGTGACAGAAATCTTCTCCTTAGAGATCTCAAGACATTGCTCTTGATGGAGGAACTTCTAGACCTGGGTGGGCCTGATAAGTCATGGCGGAAACCATGTAGACTGTGACACGAGAACGCGCAGTTGCGAAAAGAACCTACTTTCTGGCACACGCTCCCACAAACTACGCGCCGAGACAAATAAAATTACTGTTGTGAAACGTATCTCGAGTGCTGTACGCATGTACGAAGTTTGACATGATTACGCAGTGCTTATCGCCTACTTCCTTTTCCCTCCGACTATACACTTCATACGTTACAAATTCAGTTTTCTCCTCCGAGCTAGTGAATGGTTGCATGTCACCCAGTGGCAATTTGGTGAAAATTGGAATGTTATAATTAGGAGAAGGTTAGCCTACATTAAACATAACAAAAACATATGTACTATGAAGATGACGACGGCCAGTCCAAGGCGCGAGTGTTCCGTGTGGAGATAATAGTCTAACAATGTCCTTAGTGTGAAAATCGAAAATCATTGTTAGACCTATTAACGGGACCTTCCTGAGCGACGTCGTTAATAACCGTGCCGTTGGACTAACGAAATTCCTGCTTCGAACCTAATGAAGGAGTGAGAGATTTTGGTCAGTGCGAGGTCTTTGGCGCTGGTAAGAGGTGACATGAGGTGAGTATGGAGCGGCGCCGGAATGAAGGGGCGGGGAAACAGGATATCCCGAGAAAACCCGCCGACCAACGGCATCGTCCACCACGATTCCCACATGCGAAAATCCGAGTTCCGACCCCGCCAGGAATCTAACCCGGATCCTTGGTGGGAGGCGAATGGTCTGACCATTCGGCCACCGCGGTGCCTCGAACCTGTTGGAAGTCATATATGTGCGTGTGTTCCTTTTATTAGCAAAGTTTAACGTTGTGTTGTGATAATAAATAACATCTCCCTTTCCTTTCAAATCCATTCTTACTTGTCGACTAACTAACGAACATAATTCGGCTAGTTGATAAGTAAATAATCTTAAAAAGCAGTAAAATGTAAATCTGTAAAAACTACAACTATGTTTAGTTTTTATACATTAACGTTTTGGAAAATAATTTCTAATTGCTGGATAGTACTTGTAATCAGGAAAAAATTTGCACTGTAAGAACACGTCCAGATTACATGACCACTTTGACAAAACTCTTCATGAAGGCAAATAAGGAACAATTGCGCTTTACCAAAAACTTGATTAAACATCAGACATCTAATATTTAACCCTGCATTTGTAACAGCGCAACCGACGCAACGCGAATCCAGTCGGCATCAAGACGTCTATGACGTCAACGCAATAAAAAGCGCGGGCGTGACGCTAATTCCCAATGTAAAATATTTATACTTTATCTGCCTCGCAGACGGCTAGAGGTGAAAAAGTAAAACAATTTTGTGCATAAATTGCATAAATGTTTGTAATACTAATGGGTTGGTTAGAAATGAGGTTCATTTTTCCTGGAACTGTCGTCTATATTAACGAGGAAATTAGACGTATTTTGATGTCAACTTGAAAATGCGAACGTTACTGTCCGATGTAACATCCAAGCGGAACTGAAAAAAAAAGATGAATGAATAAATAGATTATAAACAAAATTTAAACATTAATTGCTGTCGTATAAGATGTCAGTACGTAATGGCATGACACTATTAACATGCCGTATTTTGTATTAAGTGAGACTGTTCGCATGTGGGACAATAAAGAATAGTGGGTTATTATATGTTGACTGAATAATGGTACTAGTAAATAATATGTAAAGTCCAGCTATTTTATACAAAATGAAGTATTCTTCTTGAAATAGAATAGAAAATGCTACAGCCTTGCATGTTATATCTACAGATTAAAAAACTACGTTTAAATCACACTTGCATAAATTATCTCAACATAAGTTAACATACATATTGATTAATAATTTTAGTAATCGACATTTAAAAAACGTTGGTTAGCAATTATTTTTAAAACTATAAATAACGAGAATAATTTTTTCTTGACATTAAGGGTTATTGTATTATTTATTATAAATGTAAATTAACATGCAGTTTAACAAACGGATTTTTGTAATTTCATTTTAAAACTCGATTCACTTGACGCTCAAAGGGGCCGAGGTGGACGAATGGTCAGACCATTCGCCTCCCACGGGTTCGATTCCAGGCGGGGTCGGGTCCCGGATTTTCGCATGTGGGAATCGTGCCGGACGATGCCGTTGGCCGGTGGGTTTTCTCGAGGATCTCGTATCCCCCACCTTTTCATTCCGGAGCTGCTCCATACTCACCTCATGTCACCCCTCGCCAGCGCTGAAGACCTCGATGTTAAACGCTGACTCTCAGTCGCTCAAGAGAGTTATGGCGTAACAGACTTGGATAAAGAGTACTGACATTTTCTTAGAGAAGGGCATGACAGAAAGAAGATGATTTGTTAGAGGAGCCATGGAAGGAAAGAAATGTTACGTAAATTACTAAGAAAGTCTTCGCGTTCAACCACTCACAGAACTGGTTTTAAGTGTCAGTGCTGTTAACTTACCACACAGCATGACTTAGCGAAGAAAATAGAACGTACTACCGAGTTGTTCTGATATATAGGCTAACGAACTTTTTAGTTAAAGTCATTAGGACGACGCCATACGACCAATTCCCTCATGTTTAAAATTTGTGGTAGTCACAGGATGTGTGTTGTGATAAAATTCATATTGAAGTTAATACGGTCTGTAAACCATCCGCCATTTGCTATGTGCAAAACGGCTAGGTAGTTAAAAACCTATTAATTAAACATGAATTAATGAAACAAGTATTTTTGTAGACTCATATTTTATGTTAGATATATCATAGTGATAACCAACTTTCATAAAAGAAACACTGATACTAACCAGATATTCAGTACCCGTGCATGTCTAGCATCACGCTCATTCGCAGAAAAACTCCGCTCAATTCCCTGGAGTTTATTAGCACAGAGTCGCCACCCACGAATTTTTCAACCCTCCTTAAATCCGGAAGGCCCAATAGTTTTTAAACATTCTGCGGCTGTAAGAACGTCGTATAAACTTTAATTAACTTAAGATATAGTTTCTGTACATTTATATGTATCATGTGATTGCAGTGACATATAGCACAAATACAGCCATGGATGGATGCCTATAATATTTTTATATGAAACTAGATAAGATTGGTTTATTGTGTAAACGAAAATTTACGCTCCGTCCGTTTAATTAGTCTTTCTGATTAAAAGCGCGGGTTTTTATTACTCTGATAACTGTGGGCATTTCTAAACTAAAAAAAAAAAAAAAAAGAATACTTAACGAAAATCTAAAAATATTTTGACTTACCGCTTAAAAAACGAAATATCATCCACGAAATGAACGAAGTACTTTACTGGTCAGTTTCTGTTTAAGTTTTTATCTCGTACCTACTTCAAGATCAGACTTGCGAAGTGAAGTTGGAACATACGTCAGTTTACCATAGTAAAGCCTCGTCGAAAAAGCAGTAACATTACCGCATTTAATAACTTAATTAATAAAAAAAAAAAAAAAAGGAATTTGCGATCTACGCCAGAATATAAATAATTGCATTACTTACATCAGGACACTTCTTTCAGTAGCTACCGTTTACTTTGCCCAGATCGCAATATTTATTTTTTTTGTAAATGTTTGAATATTTAAGACCACACAAAAATGTGTGTATTTTACAAGAACTCTTTCAAATATAACACATTTTTAAATACCGTCATAGTTTTTTCGTTAATGATTCTCTCCATTCTCGTGCGTGTTTTATTTTATCCAGGCAGAAGTCACCAGAAGAATGTTATAGCTAAGTTTATTATAAACGTATATTTCTTAAGGGCGCCTCCTACCCACGCGTGATAGGCTCAAAAGCGACGGAGTTGTAAGGTCAACCTTGAAGCGCACATCAAATGCCGCGTCTCCTTAACGAGCCAAGCGCTGAACTAGCGTGCAAGGTTCCCGCCGAACGGTTTTTACAATGGGACATTAAGCGGTGACCATATAATTTTACTGGTGAAAGTCTGTAACTAAGTTCAGCATAGGTCGCATGAGTTTCAAATACATCCGGTTAGTACATTTTGAAGTACGGAAGTCAGAAAAGGCCGTTTTTAGCCATGTTGAAGGACTTAGAAATAGTGTTTTTTAATGAGCGTGGTGTCTTAACAGTTAGGTTCCGACTTTGTCTGGAGTTCGTTATCTTTTCGTACGTCGGCACAACGGGCAAGAGTGGAATATTTCCGTAGAAAAAAAACCTGTTTATGGACACGCTGCAGCGCATTTGAAGCGTGAGGTAGGCGGCCGCCGTTTACGTCGCGCGTCGTGGTAAAAATACACCCATCTCATACTGCCATAGAATCTAAGAAGCACGGAGCGTTTACTGCTACCACACATCACGCCTCACTCTAGACTTTAGAGTCAAGTCAATCAACCGGCGTGCTGTCTTCTTGCCGACAATTCACCCTATGAGACATTCATCAGTTATCTTACAACTTTACGTTATAATATTAACGGTAAAAGTATATTGTACACGCCTGTAATTATTGTACTCCAAGTTGTTCATATCCTAACAAACAACCGCAAGAAAACATCAATTGTCGCTATTTTTGACAGCAAGAAAATGCTCTTTAAAGATTACTGGAGAATCTGAAAATGGTTACTCACACTTGTAAAGTTCTTTGGAAGCTACCTAAGTAGACATCACTCATGTATAGTACGTTGAGCAGTTTTCGAATGAACGTCTGTCGGCCGAAGCACTGCATACTGCTTGACGGCCCGGGCAGGAGACCCAAGTTTATTCGGAAACTCCTCAGCGTTCGCGAGTGATGTCTGCTCAGGAATATCATTGAAACCCCTTTACACGCATTTATGCCCTTTCAGCTCGTCCATTAGGGGGCCGCGGTGGCCAAACTGTCAGACCGTTCACCTCCCACCAAGGCGATTACCATCGGGTTCGGTCCCCAGATTTTCGCATGTGGGAATCGTGCCGGACGATGTCGGTGGTCGGCGGGTTTTCTTGGGGATTTCCCGTCTCCCGCGCTCTCTCATTCTGGCACTGCTGCATACTCATCTCAGGCCGCGCTTCCTCATTACGGCGCGTCACCAAACTCATCTGAGGGTAGTCTACCCCTCACCACCGCTGAACACCTCGATGCACTTACACAGATCCACCATTGATCTTTAAAGCTTATTCTCTCTCGTCTGATAATGGTGAAAATTTATGTCTTTACGATACCTTTATGCATTTTAATATTAGTAGAAAATATTTAGAAATAACCTTTATATCATCTATTACGTCATAAAATCATACGGTCACCTTTGAATGTATCATAGACACGAATTTTTGGCGAGAAAGACGGCAAACCAGTTCACTGACTTGCGCATAGAAGCTAGGTTGACGCGTGATGCTCGTACTGCGTCGCCCTTATCTCTCCGTACTTCTTGGACTGAAACGTCCACCGAGGCGGCTATCTTACAACGAGGTCTTGGGCGTTGGGTGATCTGAGGTGAGTATCGAGCAGTGACGGAATGCAAAGGCGATGTAACTGGGAGCACCCTGAGAAAATCTTTCTGACCAACGACAACGGCCACCACGTTGTACTCACGTGAGCTCTGGCTGTAAGGGGAAGGGATAAGAGCCGGACACAGAGAATGGAGTGAGGAATAGGAAGCATAACACCGTTGACTTGCAATAATAATTTGGCTACGATCACGTGGTGGTAAACTACTTTCTATTCAGGGGAAAAGTAGTCGTGCGAGGTCATTTTCCTGCCATCGACTGTACGGTCGTGAGTTCTTCACTTTCTTTGAAAAACCGTTACGTAATGTTATGTTTACCGAGTATGAATTCGCTATTTATATTGTAAATATACAGTCTGAGAGTTTATCTACATGTACGTAGTATAACACTTGGATTTAGGGACAAAAACATAAAGAAATATATTTCTCAAAACATCCACATAGAAGTTATTAGAACGAAAAGTGCTTTACATAAAAATTTGTATATGGTAACATCTGTATGTTTTACTGTCCATAGATGACGTTGGCTCCCAAGGCTTCCTCCCCAACATACCGATAACAATACGTCCTGCGAAAGAACCCAAGTAAGCAGGAATATGCCTTTTCTGCTGTGGCCCTGTTTCACGGCCGCGTGCCTGTATCCTTCCTTGAATATCTTAATACAACATTCCAAATACCTGTGTCACTGCAGAGTTTTGGCATTGCTTTTTGGTATCATTGTTAGCAACAATGCAGTCTTACGAGAGTGTAGTAGATAAATTAACGCTGAATACATAAATCGAACTGTACATATTTTTGAAAGTCAACGTGGAAAAAAAAACTACAGAACCACATCCCTAGGTAATAATATTTGCCACGAGCAAACGTTTACTCAGAATGATGCATTTGTTAAGCGTAATCAGTCACGCCGCAATTGAATGTACGAGATTTCGGGGTCGGATATTGTTCTTCAGAAAAATGTTTGCTCGGAAAGTTGGCAAAATCTAACGGTTGCTGAGTTTGTTTGCAAGATTACTTCGCGAGGAACGTACAATTTTTTATAAACTGATGCTCAGCTCTGAATTATGAATCATGCCCGCTTAAGGTCCACGTTAAGTGCTTGCTCTCCGATGCGATGGCTAAAAGTAAATGCGCGCTTCACAGCTTTAATCTATATTGAGCGCACAGTCCACTCGTTATGAACAAGTTCAAGATGTGTGAAAGGATGAGAGGGGTAGGCTGCAAAGGTAAGGTAGTCAGACTACTCAGCTCCCACCATGACGTTTCGGACTCAGTTACTTGCTAGACCGCTTCTGATTTACCCATGTAGGAAACTTTTATAGCGCTGCATTTGACCAGTGGGCAACGACACTCACGCCCCCTCCCCTCCTTCTGTCACAAACAGCATTCCTCCAACACTACTTCACTTTCATCTCACTGCGATCTGCGAGGTCAGTATCCTTTCGTAGGATCATCATTCGTTTTTTGAAACCTAAATACTCTCTTCTGATGAGACCTACGCAGATTTCCCTGCTCCTGTTACATTACGTTTTGTCAATTGCTTGGCAAAACTAGTAACTGAACACTGCCAACTGTCACCATAACACACTACACCACTTACACGATTAGTATCGTACAAGGGACGAGAGCAGACCCACATAATAATAATAATAATAATAATAATAATAATAATAATAATAATAATAATCATTGTATTTATTATTAGCGTCATCATTATAGGCCTAAACTTGAGAACTGATATGTAGGCTAAATGATAGTAGAAGAACCTAAAATATTAACTTTAGTTATTTTCCGCTAATTATTTTATTTTTTAATACGTTCCACACTGCATTACACGTGATTTTTAATAACTAGAAAGAGATGATGCTTGAAACCGTAACATGCCGTTCGACCTGTAATACAGATATTGTCTCCTCCCTAGTCAGCCAGGAGAAATGATTGAAGTAAGGTTAGAGGGGGAGGGGTAGATAAATAAGAGACGTAACTAAGAGTAAATTTACCTTCTTTTCTGACTGAGACGAGTAATCTATCCTGGGTCTTTCATTACTGCATTCGTTAGGCTTATGGCGGATCCGAATGGTTGACTACAGCGTTCGAAAACTTAAAACATTGTGGAAAAAACTCAGCTATTCTCCTGGACGTTCCGTGTTCAATTCCCGACTGGGTCGACCTGGATCCTCCCTCGCATATGGGAACCATGCCATACGATGCCGTTGGTTGTTGGATCCCTGATGCCCCCCTCCCTAACCCTTCTATTCCAATCTGCAATCTGCACCATACTGAATTCATACCAGCGCTGAAAAAATCTTGCTGACCAAAATATTTACACTCATTCACACACCTTTGAGTCAATATTATATTACTTTATAAAGTAGCGAATAACAACCACCCCGTAAAAACTTAAACCCAATTCTTCCCAAGGTATATGTCAAACATGTAAGCTACTTAATATTCTACGTATTCATGGCAGTATGATTAATGTTTTTTTGGTTCGGATTGGAAAGGAGTAAATTATGTGGGCTATTTTAAACCGCGGCTTGGAGCGCTAGTGAGGGTTGCATGTGGTGAGGGTAGACCATAGGCGGAATGGTAGGGCAACGAAAGTGAAAGAAGCCCGAGAAAACCAGATGGCATAAGGTTCCCTATAAAAAATCAGGCGCATAAAAAGGAAGGGTTTGGCTCACATAAAACTACTGCGTGTTATTATGGGGCATTTTAGCTGTAAAATTGTAATTTTATAAATGAACATCTGCGGTAAGAATAGCTGAAGATTTTCATCCTATTTCAAAAGTTTTTGTGTTTCATTAGTGCATTTTTAGGTCTTTAAGAAAAGGAAAAATGTTTGCAATACGCAAGACCATGTAAAAAATGAAACGCTAAGCAGAGTTGCCGAGGGCTTTTAACGGATAAAGTTTAACACAAGTTGGATTCACCTTTATGGAATGGAATTTATCATCGTTTGGAAAACACGTACTTGGGGTGAACGATTTTGAGTAGAATCGTGGATGTACGACACTGCAGTATCCAGTCTTCCCAGAAAATCAGGTGTGACAAAACAAGGAGAAACAAGTCAAGGTTAGCAGTAGTGAGAACATACAAAATAAAAAGCCAAATTTATAAATCCCACGAGGAATTGTGTACAGTCAGATAAAATGCTAATGAAATAAAACCAGAATGAAAAAACCCGACTTAATAACCTGGACAACTCAAATAATCAAAGCAACACAATAAAGAGCACAGACATTTACTGGCACGGAGCACAGCTGGACGAAACAACGAAAACGACACACAAAAATATAGGTTTCTATAGACGAGCTTGTCGCGACGTTTCGGAATCTGACATCAAATCCAGTCTTCAGGCAGTTTGAATGTTTTTAGATTTCATAAACACGTGGAGCAGTACAGGCCGTAACTGCGGCGAGTAATGCTGAAATCATAATAGCGAGGCACAATGGATACGTAGGCCTACATAATAACTTGTAGGCCAATCAGCGTCGAGGCGTACACCTTGACGTCACAGAAACCTCGGAGCTGATCGGCTGACAGCTCTTGTTATTCGCGTTGCGTCTGTCTCGTCATTGTTATTCCAAAATGTGGCTCTTGAAGGTGAATTTTATCGTCAAGGTCACTCAAGACTCATCAGGAACGTGTTTCGCCTGCGTATTCACGTTCTCTACAGAAAAGTAATAATCATTTTTATTTTGCATTAAACGTTATTTTTATTTCAGTGGTAATAAAAACATCCTGGGGTGTCCAGTGAACAAAGAAATGTACCGCTTCAACAAACATTTTATCAAAAGAATCGGCTTCCAAGTTATCTTCAACGCAAAGATTATTTGATTCTAGGATCATGGCCGCTGACCAAACAGTGAAATAAGGTAGCCAAATAAAAAAAAGTTGCAATATTTTCTAAAAATTTTATATGTGAAAATCTATTTTAAAAATGTTGCTAACCAAAAATGTACGTGTTTTTGCAACCAAATGTCTTCACATGCACTACCAAATCATCTTAATAGATTTGTTTAATTTAAACTTGGCCTAGCCACACCAGTGCAGTTACACCAAAGATCCGTCTCGATGTATGTTGGTGTAGCTACACCAATGCCGTTGAATGAAACGACGTTTGGCGAATTTTGTGCCGCATCATCCACTGTGTATAAAGATTTGTCACAAGACTGACCAATAAACAGGTTCGTGAAAAAAAATGTGTAAAGGCACTAGTAAACGACTAAAATGTATTATACGTTTGTCTCATTAGTGAATTTGAAATGTATGTGGTGATTATCGTTTGGTAGTAACATAACCTCAACACTTCATATTTCGTTTTTAAGTTAAGGTGTTTTTTTATTTAATTTTGAATCTTATAATAGCACATAAGAATACTTTTTTAAAACTGGCATGCATATGTGCGAGAATATTTCCTTTTAAACGGAATAATGACTCTCAGTTGTGACCAGAGTTTTTATTTTATCGACCATCTATATCACACAAGAAGCCCAGAATTATTGTCGTTTAAAACAAGTTTTTCTATGTGTTGTTACAAGATACAGAATTCAATAAAAAAAGCCTTACCTTAAGTGCGAAATGTGAAGTGTTGAGGTTATATTAATACCATGTGTTAAAACACCACACACACACAAATTCACTCCTAACATTACATACACATTACTTTTCATCGTTCAATATTGCTATTCAACTATCATATCATGTACAAGAATTGTGAGAACCTTCGTCTCAAACACACTTTAGTAGCCAAATCTTTATAAAGAAACGTATCTAATTTAATCTTGGCGGTCTCGTTTACTACACTACACCAGCTACACCTCCTGAAGACCAGGTGTAATTTTTTCTGAAAAAGTTGCTCTGGTGTAGCTAAACCAACGTGAATGAAACGAAGCTAACATATCTTACTAGTAATACATTATTCTTATTTTTAGTTTCATGCAATTACAAACTTAGTTGTATATTCCTTCCAGTTTTTAATATTTATACATTTTTTTACAACTTTCTGTACAAAAGATATTTGTTTGCCCAAAAGTAAACAATTAGAAATTAAGTTACAACATTAAAAAACATTGTGTACATTTAAAGCAGGCTGAAATATAACCTGACCTAACAACGCACAGTACACGTGATGCTGTACCTTGACTACCAGTTATTGACATTAAAATAAGTAAAACATCAGCATACGGCAAGACAATATTTAAACACTGAGAAAAAAGTAGTAATATGGTTACGCTCCGAAATTATTGCTGAATAATTTGCTTGCAAACAAACAAACGTATCACATGAAAATATATTTTTATAGCAACATTTGTTATATTGTTTCAGTGAGTAAAGTACAGTATTTATAATAGAAGTTTCCATTCGAATTTTGAACTCACCTAAGTGCTTTGTTTCATAACGTCCCCTTGTGGTTTACCGGTACTCCTTGAGAACTGCAACAGCTGCATTGCAAATTACACAAAATGCTTTATCTCTCGATTATGTAAAATTAGTAATCTACTCATCACTGTTCTTCAAAGAAGTGACATTCAGATCGGATTTTATTAAAAACGCAAATATGCAAACACGCGACGATGCTAAACGTTCCGCACGCATGAAAATATTGTTCGTTTATAAACTTTGAATGAAGTAAGCAGTTACCAACATAACAACTTGAAATTTAATAACTAACTATAGAATATTAAATAGGATTCTGTTCCGAGTATGTTTTTTAGCACAGCAGATTCCCGTTTGTAAAAAAAACGTGGCAAAAAAGAGGAAAACGGAGCTTTCAAAACACATTCGGTGCGTTTATAACATTTTCGGAAGAAAAGTCAGAAACGAAAATCAAAACGAAAGAAGTTGAGATTTGACCAACGGTTGAGTTTTTACTTTGCTACTTTGCGTTTTCTTTACGTACATGTACGTATGTGTGTTCCACTTTTTGCGTCCTGCAATCTCGGGGTTTTGCGGGTATTTTTTTTTTTTTGTAACATCTCGTCTGACTCATTGCGCAGATTACTCGTAATTCTTTATTTCAGCAAACTGCTGCCACCTTTACTTTGAAGGTGTAAATAATTTCCTTTAGTGCGTAAATCAAGCGCTAGATTGTAGTAGTAGTTATTGTTTGCGCTCAAAGGGCAGACAGATAAAGTTTAATTCTATTGAAAGCCGCAGTGTACGAATGACGTTATCGAACTTCGGCCAATCTTGCGCATCAAATGCACGAACTGTAGTAGTAAAAATAATGACACAATAGCCTACTCAATATAATACTGGCAGCTAATTACAGTATGTAAGATATTATGAATGATTAAACTAACCTCAGCCAATTATGAAATAATCGTGAACTGAAATATTGACCAATGGTTTTGTGAAAGTATGCATTAACAGCAAATGTTGTAAGTAAAAATTTCAAACCTCTATTTCATCACCGTATAGATACCAGTCAGTATGCTTAGCGATATAACGTAGAGAACAGAAATATATAAATAAGTAGAAATTTCTGTGAAAGTAATTTTAACTTGTTTGAAAGCATTTCTTGAACACTATATTTTCCCGGAACTCTTTGAATAGTTCGAAAGCTAGGCTACAAAACAAGTGAGTATGAGATAGAAACAAACAACCTTAGGACGGGGAGTTGTACGGCCACCCCCTACCCCCTCCCTATTGTGAATATTTTTTTTCGTGGTAATTATTTTTTAAACCTAAACGAGAGCAGATATAAAAAACCCGTTTGATAGTTTCGTTTAAAATGTTTTTTTTTTCAAGAGAGTAAATAGCTTACCATTTCAGCTACGGTGATTATGTAATTAACGAAATTTTTGTTAACTGACTTACTAGTCGAAACAGTATAATTTCTTATCTTGAAAAAATTAGCTCTTACGGCAAAAACCATCTCAAACAAACCTGCCAAACATTTTTTCAGATATTTGCGCTTGTTTAAGCATTAAAAAACTATCGCAAAAATAGTAACAAACAGGAAAGTCCGACTGCCTCATTTCTGTTAAATCCTGTTTTTTGAGAACTACTAATGTTATCACTACTTTGCCCCTACAACGGAGTCCTGGTTGTTGTAGAGTAAATATAGTTCGAATTATTGTACTTTACAGGTCTATATTTTCAATTAATAGGGATTTAAATATCGTTGACAAGGTTATTATAGACGATTAGGGCCTACTCAAAACATTGTACAAAAACAGGAACAATGAGAGTAATCGGTCACGGACTTCGAGAAGTTATTATCCCAGTATTCACCAGGCTCTATTGTGGGAAATCACAGAACACTGAAATTAGGATGTCTGGAGCCAGAAGTAGAACTCGAATACTCCCAAACGCAAATACAATGTGTTGATAAATAATTTGGTGCAGTCAAGAACTTTTGTTAATAACGGAACTACATTGGCAGTAATGCTGTTAGGATGATTGTTTATTATTTTGAACTACTATATTTTATGGACACCGATATATTTTAACGGTATTAGCATGGGTTTTGCTTTAAATTATTACTGTCTCCATATTCGTGATAATTGCGCTTATTCCCAGTAGCTGGAAAGTTGTAATGATAATAGGGTTGTTGATAAAAAAATTTATATTGTGATATTTGATGTAATTTGAGTCCAGAGTACTTTTGATGGTAATATCAAAAGAGATAATTTCATTGGTGCTGAATAGAACTACGTAAATGTTTTATATCATCTAGTTACTGATGTTAAAATTTAAAATTTTCACTGTCTTAAGGTCTGTCATAAGATTAAACATTTGTCGTAAACGTAAGATTGTATTATAATTCTGAAGCCAGTTTAAACTTATAAATAATGTATGGCCTATTTAAAAAAAAACAACATAAATGGAAAGATTTAGTTTGGGGCAAACAGACATTTTTAACAAATTCTTTATTTGTTACTGTAAAAATGTCTTAAACGTGTTTAATTTTTAGTTGTGTTTTATTTTTTCTTAAATATTAAGATTCATGAAGTCCGTGATCAGGTACCAGTAATATGATTCGCTGGTGAATATTATCGAATAATTAATAGCATTAAAGAAAAAGCATTACCACAGCTTTATGTACCTCGACAGTTCTAGTTTGTACTGAACAAAAAATTGTTTTTATGTTCTCAGGGACACGTTAAAAAATGTTGAAGCACGCAGGTAGTGCGATGATATCTCGTTGTCGGTGAGACAGTATGTGCCGAAATGAGGAGAGAAATAAAGGCTTTCTCGTTCACAATGGAGAGGAAGTTTTGATGGTGCACCGACGAGGTAATGTCGGCCGCGTACTGCGGTAGGGGCAGGGAAGGAGAAGAGGGGGAGGTCCTCGCAGCGTGAAAGCTGGGCGCTATATAACGTGCGCAGTTGAGGTTCGCTCATCAGTCCTCAGTGGTGATCACAACTACTTCAAGCAGGTCGCCATGAGAACTCTAGTAAGTTACCTGCGTCAACTCTACCCGCGCTGATCGGCCTGCGTCATCACTTTGGTTACAACTGGTCACAACCGCGAGAACTGGTATCTCTTCGCAGCGAGTCTGGTAAAACACACCGCGGACACGAAATGACTGCAGGGCAATCTTACTTAGCAGGCGTAAACTTAGCAACCTGGCAGTCTTTGAAGAAATAATACTTCGTGCATTTACTTCTCTTGTTATCATAAATTACTAATTTTAACCAATGCATTAAGTTATATGAAATCAGTTGATTGATTTCAGTCATTTTCATAAAACGTAAGAAAACTGGAACGTCTTCCATCGTGAACGCGTTAGATTTATTTTCTCAGCAACTGTTATTTGTCTATACTGCATCTGGTTTTCTGTGGTTTCGGTCCTGGATGCAGATCCGAACATAAGCGGCATTAAAATCGATTTTGAAAATAAGTTGCTGACTCGAAGGAAAAATTATTTTTGTGTGTTTTTTAAAATACAACAAGTGAAACGAGGCGTAAGTTGGCAAAATTAGCATAATACATCACTAGTATCATACTGAGAAGCTGAAACCAAATATATATTATTGCGTAACACGCTGTACATCAGGATTCTAAACAATATTATTTATTTAGCCAATATAAGCCGTCGTGGGCGTTTTACTTGTGCTATTTTCTTGGCGGTTGTGAAGTTGTCAGACCTCTCGCTTCCCACCATGATCCGATACGATTCCTGCTTGCGTCGTCTCCGATTTTCGCATGTGTGAAGCACGGTGGACGATGCCGTTGGTCGGCGGGGTTTTCTCGTAGAACTAAGGTTTCCCCGCAACTGTATTTGACTCTGCTCCATAACCACCTCATAATTTCATCAACAATTCTTAAGCCGGCCTCCGTAGCGTGGGCGGTAGCATGTCAGCTTATGATACGAGAGATCCTGGGTTTGAATCCCAGCACGGGCTTGGATGTTTGTTAGTTAGTAAGCCGTTCGCTTTTGAGCCTAACGGCACAAAACCGGGGAACTTTAAGAGAAGTCTTCACCGGTGTCGAATTTTAACCTCTGACGCTTGGAAACAGTGCAGCGATAAGAGCCAGTGTCCCACTATTCGCAGCGCGCCAAACTGGCGAGCAAGGTTTTCTTTGTAGTCTTTTTCCTACGGGGCTTTAAGCGTTGAACACAACATTTTGTTTTTGAATAGTATGAAGTAAATACCAACGCATGCCTCTCGTTTTGCACTTTACGAATTCAGGTAATATTTTCGGAGTTATGTCAGTCTAAAAAACACACATTTTTAGCCATTTTGAGAGGCCCGAAAATAATGTTTCTAATAAGCGTGCCGAATTTTCGAAGACATAGAAGCATAGTTTCAAGTGTGTGTTCTTTTCGTAGATAAACATCATTTGAAGAAATCAAGCCGTTTCCCGTAAAAAAAAGAATACGCGTGATACGCTGCAACGCCGTCCATTCGCCAGTCGAGGACTGCTCTTAATAAACCCTATAAAAATGCTCAAAGCCTCGACATTTAGTGCTGACCAAATCTCTTCACTACAATCCTTGCGGTAATGATCAGAATAGAATAGTCATATCTGCGGACAGACGTAATTTGTCTCTATTCGTACTCGTAAACCGTGAAGCACCCTCTACCCGGCAGCAAATATTAATTACCTTAAATTGTCACCTAGTATAATGAATTGTTTGCTACCGAACAGGGATCACGGTGCTAAATCCCTACTTCATGCCAACCTGTTAGAAACGTAGCTGGCTGCCAAAACATTACTAAGACAGACAGACAATTTTTAATTGACTCACGAATCGGAAATTCACGTAACAAACTTAGTAATAACACTTAATGTGTATACATCGCAGATAATTATTTTTCGCTTAAACTTGGTATGCAAGTAAGAAAGTAGCACTTGACGCCACATTTAAGCTTGAGCTGTACCTGAGTTTCTTACAAGAATTCCCTGTAAGAGTTTCCTAACGTTTGTTTAGGTTCGTAAATGCGTGCAGTGTTAACCACTGCATCATTACCTCGAAATATTTAGAAACGATGTCCAATTTCGTGTATCTGTTTTTTAATGGTAACTAAATTACATTTAAATATTTTCAACGCTTACTGTCATATAGTAGATTAATATAAAATGAACTGAAATGTTTTCCTTTTAAAAATTAGTTTTGTCTTCTTTCTTTCTTATTTCTTTTCATAGTCACTTAGAGCTTCTAAGATGCTTTCGGTTGTAATTTTTATTGTATACAAGTTTATTAGATCATGTTTTCGGATATTGTGAAAGTTTAATGTCCGCTAGTAATATCAAAGTGACCTCTGACGTGTTTCTTCAACTGTCTTAAGTGATGAAAATATAGTTTAAATCTCCTCAAATTTGCGTAGTAATATAACAGCAACTTTGTAAACGACTTCAGTAAACTGTCTTGTGTATAGCTAATTGTCTGAAGAATCGCAATGGTGAAGCAAATTTACTTGTCTGAAATACATTTAAAGCTGACATTTTACGGGTAGTAAAAAAATTAATTGAAAATATAAGATATCTTAATTTGCTGGTCTATTTGTGTAAAAATCGTAAATCGTTAAAATAAATAATTAAAAATACAATTCATAAAGTGTAACCCTGCTTGCAATTTGTGATTACAGAAGTATAATGTAATTTATGCGTATTTCTATGATAGGAATGAGGAACGTAACAATTTATTAAGAAATAATTATTTGCTACCTTTTTTAGATTTGTTTTCTAAGCTGATGCACTAATTCATTTTTTTTCTGGTTTGTTATTTAATTGCCAATTTTAGAGGAGTTTAGAGACCTATTAGGAAATAAGTCCAATGCGTTTTTTGTTCTTTTCGGAAAACACAAGACAAGAAAATTTTAACTGTTCTGTTTACTGTAAACCTTTAATATTATCATTATTACAATGAAGAGCTTCCAGGTAAACTTTTCCAGGCAAAAAAAAACCTTGAATAGTAACCAAATTTAACCAGTTTAATTCGTTTTGAGATTTATGTAAGCAAATACTTTCCTCTTATATTTTAAAATTTTAAAACAATTTATATAAGAAAAGAAGAATTTGAAACCGGTATTTGGCTTAGCCTACACAATAAGGTCAGGTGGAACATTCCATAAATGGCCGAAACTATGTAAACACATTTTCGCCTTGGTTCACTCTATTATTATACCAGTTTATGGGCGAATGAAAATTTGCACAATTTACGCAACTATCAGTGTGCGAAACTTGTTGCACTGGGTTTCAAAATATTGCTGAGTTGTAAATGTTTCAATCATTATTCTGAGGAAAGTAATTAATTACTCTTTCAAACCACGTGTTTTAGTTTGTATCATTGAATAACGAGTACGCCAGTAAATTCAATTAGAAATTTTGTAGCCACACGGTATGCGGACACGTCACCTCAGTGTTGATGTTCGGTGTCTGATACATCATACTGATGTCGTGCCACTTAATTCACTTAATTCAAAGTTTTGTAACACCTGCGAACAAACGGCAGAAAATACCGTGATTATATAATCACTTGACATAACGGACGTGGAAAACGCGCGAAACAATCGTGAATCATTAATCTCGAGGCCAGCGTCCGTCAACTCGATATACGAGCTTGGTGAAAGCTACTCTAGAAGGTCTTTCATAGTTCAATATTTTTTTTAAATCTATGCATTAGACCTTTTTTTCTTATGTGCAATTCTTTAAAATTAGCAGTGCAGTTTTCTTCCGAAGTGCCTTAATTCGCTGAGCACGATTTAATGTAAACGCGGCATGAATGATCTTCATGAAACGTGTATTTTTGTAAATTACGTGAAATTAATATTAGCACAATTTCCGGGACTCACTATAAATCGTTACATTTTACATGATAAACATAGGCTATACATAAACATGAACAAATTCGCAACCGTTATCATCTAAACTATGCGAGGTAAAAAATTACTATGTCAAAACACTTGGAGTAGCGAGAAACATGATTTCAAAATTGTTCATACTAGCCAATTTGCCCTAGTCTTTTTTAACTAGCGCTCTAAAGAAACATACGTTTCTGTTTGACAAAAATAAATATTATTTTACGTTGGAGGTCTAAAAATAAATACTATGAGGGAGCTTGGTATAAACTTACACAATAACAAAATGTGTTTCCGTTTAAAACAATATTGAAAAAAATATTTTCCAAAAAATAGCAACAATAATAATATTTAATAGAACTTTTAGGAGAATTTGCTTGAAAAAATTACGATGAAGTAAAATGTCAATATTTGTTTATTTTAACTATCAGTTTTTGTAAATTTCCAACCAAATTTTATTACATTGTCATGCAAATTTGTTTGACAAGCAAGTTTCCAAATCAAGAAATGTAAAAGTACGAACTATTTTTTAATACTTTGCAGTAAGTACACCGTTCACAGCAAATCCGAATGAGTGGAGTGATTTAAATCAGTTAAATATGAATCACTGAAATTCTTTTAACAATCTGTTTCTAACTTATGTACCTGTAGAAGTCATTGGAAATCAGTTAACAGACTGGCGAAATTCACTGAGAATACGTAGAAATAACTTTTACATCAGTAGCATTTAGTCGCTGAAACAATTAGCACGGTTTCACTAAATTCACATTCTCATTTTAAATTTGAATGACTGGAGTTTTCACCGAAAAGGTTTATTTATCACTTATTCAAGTTTAGAGTGTTTATTTGTTTGGCATATGATACATAGCCTCTTGATAAATATTAAATTGATTCGGGCTTATACTTTTGAAATATGATGTAAGGTTCCACATTAAATGTTTGCAAATTATATGCCAACTACCTCAATGAAAAATACTATCAAAATTTTAAGAATTTGCGAGCAGAGCTTGTAGTCGTCACGCCATTTTTTTTTTGCTGACGTGCTAGTGAAAATCCTATACAAAATAATGCATTTTTATAGGGCTTTATGTAGGTCGATACAAATGTTTACACACAAGTTACACAGGACTGGTGCTAGGGAATGAGTCGTTCATGTCCTATGTTCCCTAGCACAATTACGTAAAACCATGTAAAGCCGAATTCAGGATGACCGAAGTCGGTATTCGAACCCGGGTCATCCCGAATAGTAGATTGTATACGTGGTTGCCGCCAGCCAACCTTTCATCCGGTGTGGGCAGAGTTGCGAAGAAGCGCGGGGAAACATCCGCTGACAGTTTCCACAGCAGCGGAACCGCGGTGTTGGGAAAGCTGCACGCGTGGGTGTCTAGGGAACACTTAGTCGCCGGACAATGGAGAAACCCGCTAATTCTTCAGCCCGCGACATGAGAAAACAAGGGCGAAGAGGGGGGGAGTTGTTGCGAGGACGAGCGTTTTCTCCCGTCACACACAGCTACCTCTTGAAATTGAAAATGAAAATCACGTATATGCCCAAGGGACCGCGATGCACAGTTTCAACAATGATTCTAATTACAGGATAGGGTGGCGGTCCATTGCCCACCGTCATCCTGGAGGATATTCGCCTTTGCTGACTTGGACTGGAGATCGTGAAAAATCGCAAGAGTCTTTTATACTATAATATGGTGCCAATACAAAAGAAAATCGTCAGATGTGGACATATTAAATTGAAGCCTAGCAAACAGTCAACATTTCCCGCGATAAAACAGTGTCCCTAACAATGTCAAAATTCTTGCAGAACCATAAATGCATTTAAAATGCGTGTAAATAGGCAATACAGATATTTTCGCCAGTAATAGGCGGCTATTCGTAGCTTGCGCTGAAACTGGAGATGTATTTATTTATACCAAAAGCATAAGTTACATACGATAAATGTATGTGCTAAACGATGGTATGCGAACCAGGAGAAGTCGCGATACATATACAAGTAAAAAGTAGGCCGATGCCATACTGGAAATAAAACCTGTGGAATATGTAAAAGTAATGTTTTTTTATAGCATTTGAGGAATTACATCTTTTTGCTCCGGGAATGATATTTAATATTTTATTTACTTCATTTTCATTCAATATATTTCAATTGTATTTATTGTTATTTATTATATTTTTGTCGAAATGTTGAATACATATCCATAACAGAAAATTATATACTTAATCTGAAGAGATATAACTAGCATTGAATTAGTGTAATATTGTAAGATAATGCCAAATTTGGTCCGAACGAACCCAGTTATTTAATGGCACAAATTTAACTACCTAGTATACGTTGGCTTGTTAATTCCATTATTTATTCAACAAAATTTCGTACTTTAGGAAAAACGATTTCACACACTACAAGTAATTTTAGGTTTTATATTGCTGTATGCATTGCCTCGTGCATGATTTTACCAGAACAATTGCTAGCAATTTTAGATTTCTATTGGCAGTGTTTGAGGCATTGCAATTCCTAAACAGTTTAACCTCGTATTAAATTTATGCTGTTTTATTGTGGAGTAGAAATACATTACCACACAATTACGTTCATTATTATGCTCTGTTACAGCTCTGCTTAACTCTCCTGTGCCTGGCATTACTCGCGAGGGCTGAAGAGAAGGAGGAGACGAGAAATGAGAAGCAAGTGGAAGAGAGCGACAGCGCGGTGGGGGAAAGCACAGACGTAAAGAAGACGGATAAGAGAGGGCTGAGTGGCCTGGGATACGGCGGCATCGGCGGCCACAGCTTCGGCGGCGGCTTCGGTGGCGGCTACGGTTACGGGTCCGGCGGCTTCGGATCCAGCGGCGGCCACAGCTTCGGCGGCGGCTTCGGGTCCAGCGGCGGCCACGGCTTCGGCGGCGGTTTCGGGTCCGGCGGCGGCTTCGGGTCCGGCGGTGGATATGGGTCCGGAGGTGGCTACGGCGGAGGTTACGAGCATGGCCACGAGAAGACAGTGACCATCACCCACAAAGTGGGAGTCCCCGTGCCACACCCCTACCCCGTGCACGTCCCCGTCGTGAAGAAGGTCCCGTACCCCGTTGAACATCCTGTACCATACCCCGTGAAGGTGCCCGTCGAGAGGCCCTACCCCGTCCACGTACCCGTGCACAAGCCAGTGCCCTACCCTGTACAGAAGCCAGTTCCTTACCCTGTCAAGGTCCCCGTCGACCGCCCATACACCGTGCACGTTCCCGTCGAGAAGCACGTCCCCTATCCCGTTCACGTTAAGGTCCCGGTACCTCAGCCCTACACCGTGCACGTACCCAAACCTTACCCCGTCATCGTCGAGAAGAAGATCCCTCACCCATACCCCGTCGAGGTAAAGGTGCACGTGCCCCAGCCGTACCCCGTTCACGTTAAGGTTCCCGTGGCAGTTCCCGTCGATCGTCCGGTCCCCGTACACGTCAAGGTCCCTGTAGACAGGCCCTACCCCGTGCACATCGAGAAGCCGTACCCCGTGCCCGTGGAGAAGAAGGTTCCCTACCCGGTCGAGAAGGAGGTGCCGTACCCGGTGAAGGTCCCTGTCGACAGGCCGTACCCCGTGCACGTCATCAAGCCGTACCCGGTACCCGTAGAGAAGGAGGTACCGTACCCAGTCGAGAAGCCCGTGCCGTACCCAGTGCTGAAGGAGATCCCGTACCCGGTAAAGGTTCCAGTCGACAGGCCGTACCCGGTCCAAGTACCCAAGCCTTACCCGGTGCACGTGGAGAAGGAAGTGCCGTACCCTGTAGAGAAGCCCGTGCCGTACCCCGTGAAGGTGCCCTACGAGAAGCCTGTCCCTGTGCCCTATCCTGTGGAGAAGCCCATCCCCTATCCCGTCAAGGTACCTGTGGCTGTCCCTGTGAAGAGCCATTATTACCACCACGGAGACGAACACTCTGGCTATGAATAAATAACACGTTACGGACATCCACACTACATCTACGAACTCTTACCACCAAAGGCTTCTGTCTACGAAGCACACTGACTTTGTATCCACTCGTTACCTTTCTCTGTGATAATTTATGTTGTACCATTATAAAATAAACTTCGATACTTGTTCAACTGGTCTTATTTAATTTTTGCGCAGTGTATTATATAATGTACAAACTAGACTTTATGTCTGCAGAAGGTAAAACATTTTAATATGTAGTAGTAACTATGTCAATGAATGGGTTTGTGGACATCCGCAATAGCCTAGGTTATATTGACAAAAACCTCGTGTATAGTGTGATGATCAAACATACCACAAAAATTAACTCCCATAGGAATACGGTCAATTACAAAGGCAAAACTCTAAACAATTACTTAACCTCACAAAAAAAATTTATTTGTATGTATATATTTTACTTTTACCAAGAAGTTCCGTATGTACACAAATCCATTCCATTGCGGCATGGTTTCAAACATCTTAATAATTATGTCACATCTGAATTTCATTATAATCAGACAAATTAGTGTTCCTTTATGAAGCAGACAGTTTAATTATCTTATAAATTTAAGAGTCAGTCTCTTGATTCACTTATGCAGTATAATGAAACCTACTCGACCTGGCTGATGTAAAATGTTTAAAGATATTATTTAAATATGCCTATTTGTCAATAAAAAATTGGGTCATAAATACAGTTTTCCGGAATACTACTATTATTAAAACTTGTTGACATTTCGCTCCCATTATAGAATTTTAGAGCTACACGTTATTATCCTTTCATTTAAGTTACATTAAAGTATAGTTTACAAAATTCTTAAAAAGGATAATATATAATGATGTAGTAATAAAAATTCCGTTAATTTATAGATTTTTGATTCGGCAATAAAGAATGTTACGACAATAATGACTTGAAGCGACGCAGTATCGTACATAAGACAAAACGAAGCAGTCTCAGTTTGTGAAAATAATACCACATTTTATGAGCAAGAAATTTTCATCAAACAATTCCAGCCACATTACACACAAAAATAATTAAGTTACGCATTGCTTAATTGATTCATTTTGGTAGTTATGATGTGCTAACCAAGTACTGATTCAATATTACAGGCATTTTAAGCTGACAACTGAATAAAAAGTTGCCTGGAATTGTGGCATAAAATATGTTGTCGCACTTGTAAGTAACTCGCACATCGCACAGCACACCCGAGAAAAAGTCACAAACGAGGAAGGGTTAAAAGCTCCACGTTTGATAAAGTTATCTTAATAAAACTGTTTACTGAGACAAATTACATTTATAAAAACCATACAATTTCAATCAGGTGTATATTCAATGTTTGGGTTAAAAAATTGCTGATCTAGCAACAGTTTGAATTTTAAATTAAAATCAAAAATTTCATTTGCCACGACTATGAAGCATTTCACAATGAATGCCTCTAACGTAGTTAGTTTGCATCCATTTGATACGTTTTAAGATATAGCAGCAGTCATGGAATTAGAATGCATATTAAATATGAAATGCATAACTCTGCAGGCCACAAAGCTCACTTTTCCAGACACAATCAATTCTATCGTCTTCCTGGTGGTTCAACTGAGTTTCAGTGCCAGGATAAAATATTTTTTGAAGATAAAACTTGCTCCAAATATGTTTACCTACAAAATTAAATACATTCAATGCAGTGATGAACTGGTATATGCTGTTCATACGATTTTGTAGTCCTCCGACATATTGCATATAACTGGCTTTCTTACAGTACTTACTGTATCTCAACCTGTAACAACTGCAAGCAAAGTAAATAACAATAAGAAGAATGTGTCTTTATGTCTACAAGCCTACCCCTATTTACATGTAATGTCATACGCTGAATAAATACATATATGTTGTCAATAATTCCTCACACATTTAGCAAACAAAAATTATTTTAAAAACGCTACGAAGTGACATAATATATTTTATTGGTATTGTAATAAATTGTTATTTATCTTTAAAAAACGCCGACTAAATGTTTGCACTTATATTTTAGTCTTCTAGCAAAAAAAAAATCCTTTTGAGTAAATTCTTAGATTTTATTGTGGAATAACAATTAGCGCAAGCATGCCAAATTTTGTTAATTGAGTGCTATTTTTTATTGAAATAAGTAAGATAAATATAGTTTCCAGATTAAGTAATGTCACTCAAATATAAAAAAAACTGGCCGAATCAAAGGGGCATAATACAAGACTTTTTAGCACACTTGCCTTTATCTGAAAATGTTATGATTGTTTCCACGAAAGTTGTGCGAGAAAAATTATTTGGCTCACATAAATTAAAATTACAGTCCTTTGGTGTAACATTCAGAAAACCTATGATGGATTATATTACGAGATACGCAATATTTTATATGTACCTTTTGAGAGTTTTTGTAATATAGATATAATGTTAAGTGTAAATACTATTTCGTTCAAACTGCATTGTGCAGTTGCTTAGCAGTAAGGTCCGAGACTAAGAGCGTAAAACGTTTACATTCTTAGTCAGCTCTCATGCGTGAGGTCGTGTGAGTTTTTGTGTATGTGACACTTATATGGATTCACTTTCATTCGTGTTGTCAGACTGAAAAATAATTGCAAAATAATGAAAAAATGCAAATTCTATGTATACTCGTAAGCTCTCGTAGTTCGCTGGGAGTAAATTTTTCGTATTTGCGCTTACTATTCCGTGCAATGGCGAAACGTGGACGTGTTCCAAATGAAGGAATTTTCAGGCGAAAAGATTTTAGCGCCATTTAGTTTAAAGGTCTTAGTTACATAGCTGCAGCTATTCACCATGGCCAGTGATAAGATGTTTAAACTTTCACTTGTCTTGGGGTCCTGGCGAATCACAGACGTATGATGCCACGATAACCGTATTCTGATTGGTGCAATCAAATGAGATACGTGTCTGAACAAAGACGTACTGCCAACAACCGTGAAGAAGATCTTCCGAAGTGTAGGTAAAGCATTGAAACAAAATGATGCAAAAACATTTTCGTGACAAACACGTGAGTCTAACAATTACCATTTACAGCTCTGAGTTGTGTGGAACCATTCTGTTGGTATGTGCTTGTACTCTTCTAGCCAGTAGCGTGCAAGAGGCAAGTAATTATTACTTATATTACATAACTTGAATATCAGGAAAATACTCTGTTGGTTGATTCCTGTGATGCTATTGTATCGTCTGATCTAATAACGCTTCCCATGTAATGCAAACACTCTGCGGCACAGATTCCATGACTACGAAAACCACTAGGATTCTTAACAACACGTTTCTACATCACAGATACATGGTATTACGTACTAATTTTAGACCTACAAAGTTTATATATATATATATATATATATATATATCGTGTTAGAAACATCGTATGTAATACTATTAAATTAGATTTTTGTATTGTTTCTCAACTCTTCTGCATTTATTGTAGATATGGTTTCGGGTTACACAGGTTTCTAAATGTGGTTAATGTCGTCCCTGAAAAACTTGTGAGTGCTGTAAGAACATCGCTATTTCCCACCGTATGACCACACAGACATTTCTTGTGAGATAAATAATCCATACTCGTCTCCTCTGGCAGCCACACAGACTTCCGGCACTGCACTAGATATGATTCGAAGGAAAGTTGTCAGCATGATGATGTTGGTCCAAACGCTGATTCCCTTATAAACATGTTTCAAATTTTCAATACGACTTGTAACTGAGCAAGTATAAAACATTGTTAAAAATTGTAACCTGATCTGCGTAAATTGTAACACAACTTAAAACACGGTGAGTTCTTGACTTCGTAACTTCAGTTTCTAACAATTTCAAGTTACGCTTGATAGAAACGGTTAATCATCAGATCCATACCAGTGTTATTTTGCGGGGAGAACTACGAAGTACTAAGCAGCAACTTTTGTTTTCAAAATTGTTCAGTTAAACACGAATAAACCATAGCACGAAGTTACCTCGGATGGCACGAGACGATACATTTGAACGGTTGCTGTGCAACATGTCACACAAAACATGACGCAATCTTTACTAACGTGAATATGTGAAAGAAAGAAATACATGATTGGTCATGGATTTATTTTGCTAACGAAATTTGTAAATCAAATATCAATTAATATTTTTGACTAGCCCCTACTCAACCCTTTAATTTTACTAGTCTGTAAAAATAAAAAGGGTTAACTTAATTTGTAGTGTGCAGGGCAAAATACGTTTTTTAAGTTAACCATATTTCCTTGCGTTAGTCTTTATATTTAAGATTGTAGTGATAAAAACATAGAACGTATATTACCGTCAAAATTATATTTGAATTTGTTATGTTTTAAAGCCATTAATAAAAAGCAATTAGAAAATAATTGATACAAACTGTCCTATCCAATATTTCGTTGGAATATAGCATTTTTGTACGTTGTTCATGGCGCTGGAAATCGTGCTATTATTTCCAGCGCATGACACCATGTTGAAGAAATAAGTAATTATAATATTTGGAAAACTAATACCATATTTTTTTATTGAAAGTATTATGTATTACTCAGCTATAACACTCCTTCATAAAATAGTACTTTTTCTTTTCATACATCCCAAAGACGTTACAATTTGTTCGAATCAAAAAATGTGTAACTTTCCTATTAAATCAACAGTAACAAAAGTGGTAATATCATTTTATTTTCATTATCATGCGTGTGTCAAACCAAAGACTCACAAATGTAAATATAAAAAATAAATTTTACGTAAAGCGTTGTTAAAACTTGGCAACTTCCTTAGTAAGAAATAATATACATTCAGCTGTAAATTACTTACCGAATGTACGGAATGTTTGCAAGAACGTGATATTTTGAACCAGGATCGAAGTCGCTTTCTGATCTTAAAACAGGTGGCTTGACACCTGAATATTGTTCCCTGAAAACCAAGTACAATATTAAACCAACATGTGTAAGAGTGTAAACTTTCGTTAATGAAAAATGTTAGCAAATTAATGCATAGTTGTTACGTAAAATTTAATGCTAATGATAATAGCACATTCTTAAAGCCAATAATTACAATACTTGAAAACAACATACTCAGTACATATCCAATTCCGTGGTACGTTATAGATGTCATGTTTAATATTTTTTAAAAACTGAGAAGAAATCAAAACTTGAACATGAAAAATGTTTATGAAAGTTTTATTACAACTTTCAAGATTGTCAAAGAAAAGAGTCCAAGTTTGTTCTCGCATGTATCGTTTCGACTGAAATATGGCATGTTTAGAAACTCATTTTATATTTTTAAAAGAATTAATATTTTCTAAATATTTCATTTGATCTATTCATCCTCTGTCAGTGTTGTGTTGACAGACCAAAAAAATGTGTGTGTAAAAAACCTGAAGTTTCCGAAACAACGACGGCACTAGTCCAGCCGGAAGGAAGCCTCTATAAAAGTCTACAATTAAAACTTAAATATTTAACGTAAAGAGAGTTCAATGGGATGGGCTGCCCATTGAAGCGAGTACGTTACGGAGGTTTGCACATGTTGTAGGAAGAGATCATTGATCGTCCCACTGAGTGCATGTCACTTTACGTGTGCAGTTGTATTTGCCTTTTTTTAAAATTTGCAATCAGGAATTTAAACCCCAAAATACCATTCTTTTTTTTACAGAAAATATTGTTTTCTTACTAACTATATTGTTCCTTCTGTAATTCAGATTTTTGTATTGATATACGTATATTATTTTTAAGCTGTAAAAATACGCCTTAATTAGGCTATGTTCACAGTTTAGAAAGTGCAAAAGCCTGTCCGCAAGTAATATTACAGCCCATTAAGAACTTGAATATCTCTACTTTCGATGTGTATTATTACTATATGTGAGACATTTTTTTAGCAATTTAAAACGGTAAAATTTTAATTTCTGGCACGACTTTATTAAACAACTAAAGTATTAATTTTATGGCCAGATGAAAAAAAATAAAATTCAAAGTAAATGTCCGAATGTTTAACAGTTTTCGGTAGAAATACTGGGCGTTCTTGAACGGACGATAGTCAGCACCAGTGTGCTGTAGTTAAGTACAAATCGAACTTACTTTCTTAAGCACGGTCGTAGAAGAACAGGTCTGGACACTCGCCTATCTAACAATGTATTTTACTTGACCCCCTTGTTGTTTGGTTGTAGTTCGTCAAGTTACCGACAATGTCGTACTTTTTGGCGCTGTTTTCCGGGCGGTCGGACTCAAACTCCGCCCACTTTTTCCACTGTTAAATTTATAAAGTAAATAAAGATTGCTGGAGCCTTTTCTTAAAATTGTGAGCGAAGAAAGTATTTCATAACTTGATAAAAAATACGTTTTGATAAATTGTTTATCTTAGCGGAAAGGAAGTGGGCGGAGTTTAGCCCGACCGCCGTAACATCAGCGCCAATAAAACACAATATTCTCGGTAACTTGGTGAACTACAGCCAAACAACAAGGGGGTCAAGTTTCCAGGCGAGTGTCCAGACCTGTTCTTCTACGACCGTGTTCTTAAGGATCATGTTATTCACCGCCCATAATTAACCGGCTGATTTAATGTGCAACCTAATTAATAAGGTGACTTGCACATATTACCAGAAGGCACGAGTAGAGAGTGCGAAGTCTCTGTTCAAAGTGTTTTTTTTTTTCAAACGGTCATAATTACTGCGGTGCTTTAGTAAGCAAAAAAAAAAAAAAACGCAAAGTTGTGTACCTTCCCGTACTTATTGCCATTGTCATTAGCGGGTTGTCCGTAGGTTATTCGTCGATTAAACATGTTAAATTTGTACGTATCTACCCCTATGCAAGTGTTTATCCTTTTGAGTACAACCTGTGTCATATATCAGTTGCTTGCCGCCGATTGAACCTAGAGATCAGGAAATTTCGAGAGTTCAGCAACCAGCAGGCTGAATTCCACATTAGTGTGTGCAATCTGTCTCAGTTACATGTAGATGGGCTGCTGTTCCAGTAACTGCTTGCTGCAAGCTTGTTCTGTGGTAACTAGGAAGCTTGATTCAAGCTTGCACACTTGTCATTACTAGCTTGCTGCAAGCTTACACAATTGTCATGACAAGCTTGCATTGCTGTCTGGGATGTTTCTAGAAAGTAGCTAATATAGGCTTTCTTTTATTATTTATTTTTGTTTTACTGTGGGGTTTTTCTGCAACTCGACAACATTCGCTCGCGATGTACGTAAAAAAAAAAGCAGTTTCAGAATTTAATTGCCAATGAGCCATTCGCTAAAGTAACTAACGTGTGTAGGAGTTTCAAATGTAGCGTCTTCTGAAATGAATGCTGGAAAGTCCCGGGTCTCTACACTTGGTGATGTCTGCGGTGCTGACTTACCTAAGCCCCCACCAGTGGCAGGTGTACTGATCGTCGCGAACAGCGCCCTTGAAGACGTCCCACCTCCAGCGGTCGACGGCGAGGCTGAAGGGCATGAAGGCGAGCTTGTCGAGCGCCATGGAGAACAGGTAGTTGATGTCGTGCGGCAGGTCGTCCACGGACGTCCTCAGCAGCCCCAGGTCCTGCAAGTGGCTGGGTGTCGCCACAGACAGTGCCACCGCCTCGCCCACCGCCTCGTGGAAACCTAACACACACGCGAACTGCCGTCAGTAGGTTCACATGTCGACGACAAGGGGATACATTCTCTGGCCAACCATCCCAATTTATGTTTCCCCCACGATTCTCAGAAATCGTCGCGAGCGAATATTGGAATGGTTCTTGAAGGGAGGAGTTCATCGAAAATTTTAATTATTTTATTAATTTTTACATTTGTACGTGATATGGTCTGTTTTATAGACATTAATTGCAAATATGGTAAATTTAATTAAACATCTTTACCCTCCACAGTCTTTGCATAATGGTATATTAAATTTCAAATTTTCATAAAACGAAGCTACTGTATACCAGAAAAGAAAACCATGTAAGTAACCGAAATGAAATAATCCGAACTGAACAATAGCGTCTCGGGCTACTCCAAGATATGTATGAAAACCACATTGACTTTATGTAGTTAAAAAAAAAAAATTAATTAAAAACAAAACTTTGCCAATTGTCTGCATTTGTTTAAAAAAATACACAGATTGTTTAATGTGGTTTCAATACATATATTGGCATAGCCCGTCACACTGTTCTTCAATGTGGATTATTTAATTTCTGTAAGTCACTTGGTTTACCTTATTAGTATAGAGCCGTTGTATGGAAATTTCGTATTCGACATGCCACAATACAAAAACTATGAAAGCATAGAATGTTCATTACAGTAACAAATAGTCACAGTGCATGTCTACAAATCAAACCATATATCGTACAAATATAAAAGTTATTACAACTTTTAACGGCCGAGACGCATGCACAGTTTCGCCCGACACAAATTTTTAAGCAGAATCTTTAAATATGTATAGGAGGGTACTATACAGCTTCGCTTTTAATGTTACGTCAGAAAATTCTAACATCGTCACTGAATGTCTCATAGAGGCTTGTTGTCGGTGAGGATATTGCACGCCAGTTCTCTGACTAGCGCCTAGAGGCTAGGATGAGGCGAGATGTGTGTACTGTATCGTCCTAACTGCTTTCGCACTTCTACGCTTCAAACGCGCAAAGTCGTTCACCCAGGCGGCCACTATAAGGGCCCTGCTTATCAAATTTGGTAGCCATTAAGTTTAAACAGAAATTCTAAGTTTAAATATTAACAATGTATACATTTTAAGAATTACTCTATCGAACAGAAAAAGTTAGCGACATTTTTAGTACTTGCGTATTGAGAAACATTGTCAATATTTGACACTAAATATCTAAACTGTAGCTTAAAAACTAACATTTCACATATAAGTTATGAGTAATTTAGTTTTTCTTAACTTATTTTCTCCGTGATTGCAAGAATGATAAGCAGAACAAATGAATACAGACTATTTCCATTAGTTTTCTCGTTTATTATTCTCTTAGTTATTGATGAGAGTTTTAGGGCGTTGTACAGTAATTCACTATCAGCACATTTTTCTAAAACATTGGTTTTTGGAATTCAGTACTGAACAACCACAACCCGGATTCCTAGAAAATAGTTTTTGTCAATTATGTGACCTTACATTTTCCCAATGTTATGCATTCCTCATGAACAATTTCTGACGCATCACCGCAATTGTCCATTTGATTCCAGCGCAAAATGAATCACCCAAGAAATTAGTCACTTGGCAAATAATCATGCCGCACCTTTAGCAAAAACTGTTATCTGGAATGATATTTCGAATTCTGAAAAACCTATGTAATTAAAAAAAAAGTTTCAAACCGTTATTTTATGTACCTCACCGCATTAAACCCTACCTATGGGGCCGACTGAGAGCCCCATTAATGAATATACGGGGAAGTATAAATATCATTGAAATAACTGTGTTAATGCTGGTAGTATATGGAAGAATGTTTCTTTAAAAATCGGCGACTACTGCCTTGATTTTATTTTTTCTTTGTTCATAGTTGCATAAACTGGCGCAATGCCAACATATTAATTTTTGTATATAAATTTCTCAGTTATTTGTTATATATATATATATATATATATATATATATATATATATATATATATATATATATATATATATATATAGAGAGAGAGAGAGAGAGAGAGAGAGAGAGAGAGAGAGAGAGAGAATTTTCGTTTGGAGGATACCAATGTCAGTGGTCACACATTTTAATAGAATGAAGGAGGATCAGAGCACAGCTTCTAAGCGTCCACTTATCGTGACCTATTTAGGTAGTAGGGCAATTTGATTCCTCGAGAGAGAGAGATCATTACATTAAAAAAAAATGGGATGTAATGGGTCACTGCCCGTTGTAAGGATCCACTCCCGCGTTCGCCCGGAGAGATGCATGATTCAGAATTACGAATCAAACCAGCGTTTTTCTGAATCGACATCTAGTTTTACCACTAAATTAACATGCTTAGTTGGCTACTTAATATTACGTAAGGACTTCTTCCTTAAAACATAATTACATATAATAGTGGTATGTTTGTTATGTCATTATATATGTTTGTTAAACCAACAATGTTAATGGCCCTTTTGGCTTCAGTAAAATGCGATGAACGTTTACACCATAATTTGTCGAAAGTCGCCTATAAATATTAATTTCAGTATATAAGAAATTGTTCGTGTTTATAAAACGCGAAATGTTGCCCGTTACCCGTCAATAATTAATAAAATCGAATAAAATCATCGAACACCGAAATTCAGTAAAACATTCCACTATGCCTTCAGAATGGGCCACCGAAACATGATATATAGAGGCAATTAACATTGAAAATCTTTTTGTTCGTCTTAGGCATTCTATTTAAGGACTTAACAGTTTGGTATTACCGGTTAAAATGTCAATCTCACTGTTCATTAAATTTATGGAGTTCTATATAAGACTATTTCGTATGCTCAGTACTTATACCTTTCGACAATGTACATATACGGATTGCAACTGAATAAAATAGAGAGAAAAAATCCACCTAATTATGACGCAAAAAAGGAAAAAAGAAGCAAAAATATACGTGACTAACATGATTACTTACAGTAGTGTACAACAGCAAATTAAACATTGGTTTGCATGCAACAAAAGAAATAGAACTGGAAGACTGAGAATATGGTTAGTCAGAAAAATGACTTGCGACCACCAAAACATCTTTGAATGTTATCACAGAATGTTGAAAATCAACTGAGGGTGTAAAAACATAGGTATATCAGAAACTAAGTTTTGTAGTCCTGGAAAACAAAGGCAAGAAGAACTGAGAGACTGCGCTGCTCATTTATGTTCGTACTATTACAAAATATGTAGAGTATTTTGAAAAATCTGATGCAATGTGTTTTCAGTTGAATAATGGTGCTTCGTGGCATATTATCAATCAAATGCCACCGATTTTCTATTTTAACCAGTGAGAAGACGTTAAAATATTCGTCGATTCCGTGATCCGCCGATCTGTTTTATTGACCGAGAACAGAAACAAACGATTGACAAAAATGTAATCTGATTTCTAAAATTTATATTTAATTAGCAATTTAACCTTGTGCTTTCATTTTATTTCCTAATCATTTTCATAAATCCGATATTGATTGCTAGTAGAGCCGTAAGTACAGAACTAAGAACCTTTTAAAATCTGTCAACTCTAGCAGCTCGTATATGGAAAAGTAGTACGATAACAACATTACTGACTATTGATTTGTAAAAACACTTCCGACAACTTAATGACAAAGCTTACACTGAAAAAAAAATACTGGCTACTACAAAATGTTTTGTCATTACGGATTTTACCAAATTTTTTTGTGGTGACCACTAACATTTTTTACTGTCCCCAATAAAGTTTTGCAGTGACTACCAAAAAATTTTGTAACCACTGCAAAAATATTTCGTGAGGTCCATATTGACAAATACATTTTACAGTCGCCACAAAACCGTTTTTTCTGTGTATGTTTGTCCATGATGTCTTCCTCACTGTTGTACTTAAAATGCGGACGTAAAGTAATATAAGTTTTAAATGATTATTTTACGATTTACGTAGCACTAATTCTAGGGGAATAGACGATACTTCTAAAGACGAGGTTGAGTACATCTGTGATGTTTGCCCCTTATGGGTCAACAGACCTGCTACTCACTTCTTGTAGGTGGGTTAGCCTACCGTAGTTTACAAGGCGTTTCAGCTTCAGGTTTGCCTGCAGCGTCTTTAATAATTCTAGAACCAGCTTTTGGCGTCTACTTCTCCACTCGGAACCTGTAGATACCCCAGCTGCACTTATTGTCGAGTCTTCAGGACGGTAACTTCGCATCAAGTATCGAGTCGGCGTAAATGCAAAGTCATATGTGTATCATCGCGCCTCTCCCTGCTGTTTCAAGAGCCTCGCCTACCACACGTTTAAAATGCGTTGCAGCGTATTTATAAATATGTTTTTTTTTTCTACGAAACTATTCCCCATACGCCCGTTGTGTTAGTGTACGAAAAAGAAATACTCTTCAAATGATGACCGGAGGGTCGTTTCAAAGCATCATGTTGATTAGAAAAGTCATTTCGGAGCCCCTCAAAATGGCTAAAAAAAAATTTTTAACACATTATATCCGAAAAAAATACTCACAGGATTCGTGTGAAACTACCGTAGAAGCATGCAATGGACTGAGCTTAAAACTTCCCACTAATGAAAATATGGAGTCACCAATGAAATGTCAGCTAGGTGAGTTATCTACGATACCACTGCACGCCGTTTCAGTGTCTTGCGGTAGAGGCTGTACCGCGCCAGATAAGCCGGTCAACATCGCCCTTGGCGCCGTGCCTCACTCACACAAACATACGGCCAGTAGGCGGGCGCCTTAAGAGGCGTTTCGTCACACTGCACTTGGATCATATTAACATTCCCGAGGCAATATGTCTCCAGAGAAAAGGTGAATATGCAAACCCTGATGCTGTTATCTGGTAAACTGTCTCTATGGGATTATCTTTCTCATTACTGCTGTTTGGAAACTATGAATGGTGACGAAGAGGAGCAGAAGACGTTTTTTTCTACCTGTCATTTGCGGCTTAGTTAAGGCTGTATAGTTTTGTAGACGTTCGCCAGTGGTCACATTATCCTATTATTGGAATTTTTTTTAATTCATAGTATTTGTATAACGGCATTTTAAATTATGTATTTTTATGGTTACAGCAGCATACATCCAACGAAAACCAACATACTTAATGAAATGAAATATTTTACTCTAAATTACAGGCCTATGTCAGGGCCACAAAATTAAAATTATAAAAACATAAAACAGTGAATTATTTATGTATTTTTAATTTTCTTAATATAAACAATTTTATATAGAAAATGACCAACATGAATGGTACACTGAAAAAAAAGCATTTGATCTCTATAAAAATATTTGGTTTTCAAAAATTTTCCAGTATTCTTTCTGATCATAATGGTACCTACTTTATAGGTATGTGAACTCTCAGTTCGTTTATGTATCTCGGTGCCAACCAGTTCACACTTCCTTCTACAATGCGAGTTGCCGTGGCGAGGTGTCAAGCTAGCGCGATAAGGACTGCAAGCAGCCCGACCCCTCTATGTAATGGTTCTTGGGCGACTGGTTAGAAAATCCAAGCGCGGCTCGTTATACCGACCCGACGCACTCTGTCGTGTGTCTGGAGTGATAGTGAGACATGTACTTGTCACATAAAACCATATTCCCAATGTTACGATTTTAATGAGCATTTGAACGCCTTTAATGTCGGGACAGTAGAAAATAATAGTTGTAAGCTAGAATTCTAGCATGTAGCAGTAATTTTTGTTGTAGATTTGTTATGTTCGGGGCGAAGGGAACAACCTGGTGATACAGTTTGGCAAACACTACTCGCATAATCTACTCGTATTCTTTAAAACTTAAACGCGTTGATATGTGTGAATCTGAAGATGTGAAGACGTACATGCGTAGACTGGAGAAATTTTTTTTGAGGTCTTGTAGGCCGTAAGGTACAGTACATTTGTTGGTCCGCATGTGTGGAATATAAAATTTAATTTTGTGTGATTTTGTCTGTATTATGCAACAATACAGTTTTCTATGAGTTTTTACGAGGGGACTGTGAATTATCCTCTGTAATTTGGTACCTTAATTTATATACTTCCGAAGGGCTAAGAAGATACAATCGGCCCCACAGGACGTCGGGAGAAAGTGTCGAGGGTTGCTTGGTATCTACAGCGTTTCTTCGCCTAGCGCTAGTATATCTCCACAGGAACAGGACAGTTGTGTCTATTTTGTCAATATTCGCATTCCATGTCTAACTGCATTGTTTGTCCTGATTTCACTTATATTTATCATGCAGGAAACTCGAGTATTTGTTATAATATTTCAAAATGTTTTTTCACCTATAATTCTGAGTGCGTATACTAGAAATGATGTGGATGATCCCTTAGTCACCCAAAATAAATATGACAGGAATCTAAATCTTGATAATTTATTTGCAAGTACGATTCACAAACTATTCCCTGCTCCTGAAGTCCGCCTTATTTTAACTGCTGCGGTGACAGCGAGTTGGGTGTAAGTCGCTGCTGACCAGTCGGGATTGCATTACGGCCCAATATACAATTTGCAGGTGGTTTCAGGTGACTCAGTCACATGATAATGTAAACTACACATATTATTCACAAGTATGTGGTTTCTTAAGCGTGAACCATCAACATCAGAGAAACAAGAAATTGTGACGGTACTATAAAATAAATCACGTGTTACGGAGAAACACAACTTCTGCGGTTAAGATAATTTATAATTTGTACCTCGAATAATTCAGTAGGCCTATATTTACGAGAATATTATTAGGAACAAGTGCGGTGTATGGAAATTCAATTGACTTTAAAGTCATAAAATTATGAATATTAATATGTTAAAAATTGTATAAACAGATTAAGCATGTGACCTGTAGTAAAAAAAAACTACAGGCTGTACTGAGGAAAAGTATGAAATGCGGACCCCTTTGGCTTCTGATATCATGACTTCGAACTTGATGTAGGGAGAGAGAAAAAGACGAACAAAGTACCTAGTGAAAGGGTGAGCACTTTGATTCTACATCTGAAAGCTAACAAGTAGCGAAACATTCCTCTGGCACTTGGAGTCCACGCCGCAGAGGACATTATGGGAGCAGGCTGAAGAAGGATCACTGTCGCGGAAGTTGTTACAGGAGTGCGCTGAGAAACGTCGGACATACGGTCAGCTCACGAAGTGCACATGTCGATAGGCAACGTCCTCTCACTTCAGAAAGTACTTGCTTTCAGCACTTCAACCTGCGTTGACGACTTTCCATGTAGCTGTGCTGTCACGACCAAAGGCTCTCGCGGGAAGTGCGTGAAGTGTTTGGTAACCATTAACTCCTTGCCCATCTACTTACTAGACTCTCGTCCCGACACTGACTACGCAATGCTGAATTCGCTTCCCAACCCGAATAGAACAATGTATCTTCACTTATAAGTTTACAACGATATTACTTTAGATCTCCCTTCCACGAGTTTGATTTGCGTGTTGCTTTGAGACGTACTTGTGCAAAGGAGTAATATGTTTATTTCAATGACATATTTAAAGCAAAAAGTGGTGCTATGCACAGTGAATCATCACACTCTTTTAGACCAGAATATGTGCTCTTTAGATTTTATATTTAACTGTATAATCTAATAAACAATATTAGACGCATTTAGCCTTGATCGAGTATCCGCACTGTTACAAAGAAGTAAAGTAAGAATATAACTTAGTTTGACTGATATTCTAAAGCTGTTAAACTCGTTGATATCTGACTAAATGTAAAGTTTAAATGCAAGTAAGACAACGGATTCAAACACAAGGAGCCCTGTAATATGAGGCTATAAACACTAAACTACAATACAAAGGTCAATTGACAACTAAAGTAAATGTTAGAACCAGTGGCATATGGTGGTCGTGTTCCGAGGCATACGGTGCTAAGCAGTGATTATATTCAACACTGAGTTGTCTGTGGAACCGTTAGACTAGTAGGAGCAGGTACGCTCATCTTCCAGCAGCGTACAGGAGGCAAGAAATGTATTGTCCAATAATAAACCTCGGTCTAACCTATTGTATATGACATGTAGGCACACTGAGTCCACCAGCTTAAACTGTATATTCGGATCCTATATTGCATGCCTTGGAACACGACCACGATATGCCACTGGTTAGAACAATTAAAATGTTCCGCTATTACTTAGCTTGGAAAGTTGTTATCAATAATTCTGTGATGCAATAAAGAATTAAAGAGATCATTAATATGGAAGTCAATAAAAGTATAGGAACTAAAAATAAAGACCAGAAATATTTCAACAATAAAATTTCTGATAAAGTATTTATGAAAATGATATTTCTGTACTTTATTAATTAATATCATTGAGTATGTGTTAGGACACCATTACAAAGTTGGCTATACGTACCCATAGTAGCCTACACAAAACTCTGACAGTTAATTTCGATACAATAACTGAAATATTAAAGCTTGCTTACTAAGTAAGATTTCCCACGTGAGATACCGCATTCGGAGTGTCTTACTTGTTACTGAATGAGCTCATTCTCTACAAATGCTAATGCTTACGTGCAGTGCTACGTGCATGTCTATTGGTTTTCCGAAATTGGTATAGTGCTGTTTTATTTACGTGTTTCTTTACTGGGTTTACGTATCAGCCAATGAGAACAAGGAACGATATTTTGCAATGTACTTACATTAAATTGACGTAAATACTGTTTTGGTTTTCACGATTGCCGATTTTCCGATAGTATTGGCGATGAAACGTGGAAAGTTGAACTGAGTAAAATAACTGTGTTAATGTTTCTGCACAGTTTGGCACGTAAATTATAATCAAAAGAGCAACACCTCTGAAAATAAATTTTGCAGTTGTAAATTAGGTTCGGCATGGCACAATGTTGAAGGAATGTCACTCAATATTATATAATCTTCGCAGCCGGTTTTAGGGGACTATGCACCATTTGTATGGACACTGATTTATCGTGGGGAAAGTTGACTATTTGCTTGGCTTCTATGTAACATGTCCATATCTGACCTTATTATTTCTGTATTGGTATGTTCCCATCTGAGTGGGCGAATGACATATCTGGTACCGCTACTGGAAATTAGTGATTTGCCTTTAAACAACTGCGTTAATCATCCACCGATCAAACAAGAAGCAGGCAGCTGCACTGTTTTGCAAAGGCCCGAATGACATATCTGGTACCGCCACTGGAAATTAGTGATTTATCTTTAAACAACTGCGTTAACCATCCACCGATCAAACAAGATGCAGGCAGCTACACTGTTTTGCAAAGGCCCGAATGACATATCTGGTACCGCCACTGGAAATTAGTGATTTGTCTTTAAACAACTGCGTTAACCATCCACCGATCAAACAAGATGCAGGCAGCTGCACTGTTTTGCAAAGGCCCGAATGACATATCTGGTACCGCCACTGGAAATTAGTGATTTGTCTTTAAACA
>PNEQ01017345.1:0-46950 GCA_003012365.1 Medauroidea extradentata | reverse complement strand
ATACAAAAATTTTTTCAAAAATTTTAAATACTTTCAATCGATAGCTTACATAGTGTACTATTGTTATCTCAAAAATTACCAATATATCTCTTCTGGTTCTCCAGAAACCTATGGCACGAAATGTCGAAAATCGTAACTTTGAGAACCTATAATGCTGAAACTAGAAGCTTTGGAAGTAAATCTTTTTGGCACAAAAACTAGTCTATAGGATACCTATAAGTAGGGATAATAATTAGCTATAAAATTTTTCGGGTCCAACAGCCCCTGAAGAGTTAACACTGTTCTGAAATGACTTGACTTAGAGGTATTCGTACAAAAATAAAAATTGTGATTCCAAACTTTTTTCCAGCTTATTTAACTTTTATTTTACATTAGTGACGTCCTACAAACTTAAATCCTATATAGGTGAACCGGGTTTACTGGAAAAAGTCAGTATCAAAATGCAGCACAAGTTCACAAGGATTTTATATGAAAGAAAAAGCTGCACACTGTGTAACTTTACATGCGGCGTTAAATTGTAAGAGAATAAATTGCACCTTACGGCCTATGCACACAAGCAGAAAACAATTTAGTGGAGGGTCCAGAAAATGTCCGAAAAGATTTACGGAAGAGTAGTCCACGGTGCTGCCTGTACACGTTAAATTGCTGCTTTAGATACTGTTTCATCATAGAATTGAGCTAAAGCCCCACGACACGACCATCTTTGTCAGATTCTTATTTGCTCTCTTCTTCTTTACAAAAATGGGTTACGACCTCACAACATGACCGTTTTTGTTGGTATCTTGATTTGTTCATCACTATATCACAAAAATGAGTCACAGCTCTGTGACACGACCGTCTTTATCAGTGTCTTGATTTGTTCTAAAACATGGCGGTGGCAACACTCTAGAAGGGTCACACATATCATCACAGTCCTCACTCTCATTGGTTGTCTCATGGCTGTGCTAACGTCATGTGATTACTACATCATTGACCCTTCTAGAACCTAAACCTAATCGAAAAATACTGCACAATAACATGAAGAGACTGAAACCCTGTACTAAAAAAAATCAGAACACAAAATCCAAGCCAATGATACTCTCGCACAAAGCCAACCGGCTATAATACTATTTATTACACCTTTACTAACTTCTAGGCTTTTCTGCATTACTGTAACACATGACTGTTTTTTTTTTTACCTTCCATTTCTGAAACAGAGACCATTAAAAAAAATATTTAACTAAAATATTACATGTAAATCCAAGAAATGTCTGAATTTAACTTCCATAAAGAAATACAAAATAAAACTGTAATCTTGCAATGCCATATTACCCCCCGCCTCCCCCCCAGTACATGGGAAAATACCCAAGATTTTTTCCAAGTAGTTCGCGCACGAAAATGCTATCGACAAAAAAAAAAAACAGCACACTAACACAATCGCAGCATTTTTAACCCTGAACAATGTATCTGTGAACAAAGTATACATGAATATATGAACATAGATTAGAATAAAATTGTTCTGTAACATACCTGTGTTTCCCTAAGAAATATAACAAATTATTAACTAACACAGTTGTTAGTTCACCTAGTTAATGTGTAGAACAGGTATGAAAAAGAATATTTCCCTGAAAACTATTACACAGTTTACCTTACCAAAGTCTTTCTGGAACAGTATAACTAGGATTTTTTAAAATTATAGTCTTTTTGGCAAAATAACTCTGCCACATCTTTATATCAGCATCCACGCTCAATTGATTAAAATGACAACATTATACGCCCTCAATAAGCATCATGAAATATCATAGACATACTCAATAAACATCATGAAACCACATCACCATAAACATCATCATAGTATACCTTTTCAAGGTCTATAACTTAACATTAAAACATCTTAAACACAATATAATTTTTACCAACATATTGATATATGCCTATCGTCACATTTAGATGTTCTCTCAGAAACAAATACCTTGTCCCTACTTCAACATACTCCTCACTCAGGCCTACCAATATTTTTACCCTAGTTTGCACCAATTACATTAACTTTGGTTGTAAATATTACTTTAGTTGAAATTCAGATTCGAAAATCAAAATAGTATGTTCTAACAAGTTGCTGCCCGATTTCCATAACATATCTTATCATAAAACAAAATCAAACCTGTTCCTTATTTTAATTTCAGCATTTCCACTTTTCTAAAACTTGTTTCCTTCAGGGTAAACTTTGGTCAAAGCCTCATAAAAGAAACCAGTTTGACTACATTCCAAGTATTCACACAAACGTATATTATTTAGTTGAATTACTAGCAGATTCAGACAACTGTTCAGTTTCACTATTGTCACTACACTTTTCACAGGGCCTTAAAAGAGTGACTTGCCAGTTGGTACTATTCACTCAATAGACATTATGTCCTTCATACAACTTAAGAAACTTCCTTCCTTGTCAATACTGTCACTGGGATAAGGCATCAAAAATTATGCCTTCTGTTTATCTGACCATCCTTACTCCTTCCCCCAAACAACCCAATGAATCCAATACTCTTTCTTCACATTTGTTGGTAAATTGTCTGGGGTTAAGCCTTCTATGGTCCCCAAAAGATAAGTAGACTAACAGCAAATTTTACACCCTACAACTTATAAACTGCAAATTTATTTAAATACGTCAACAAAAACAAAAAATAATACACTACATTTCAATTAACCCCTTTAATGACATTTATCATGACCAACAACTGGGTGCACATACCCAGTCTTTAATTATACACTACTGGACTGCCAGGAAACCGCAAACACACGTTCCCACAACTCAAGGCAAAAACAATTACGTGTACATTTGGGCAAAAGCACTGGGCACCAAAGCAAAACCCAAAAATCACATGCTATGTGTAATATCATTTTTAAAAATTTGTATCGCAACTTTTTTCAGCATAATCAATCACAACTCCTATTTATTAATCATCAATCAAAATTAAAAGGAAACTTTACTCTTAGCAGGTTACAAGAAATAGTTATACCATTAACACTCTGGGTTAGGTCATTTCAAAACAAGCATTTTCAAAAAAACTTCTCAACGCTTAACAAAAATTAGGCACACCCTTTGGATCAATGACGGAGTGGCATATTCACCTCAAAACACCAATACAATATATTCAGGTATGCCTATTGGCCAACGATGAGGCACCCTGCACAAACTACAACATACCCAAGTGAGCACATACGTTAGATCAAAGACGGAATGGCTTATACACATTATAAACATCAAAACAATGCACTTAGGTTTGCTTATTAGACGACGAAGCACCCTGTTAAAAATAAAAAAATACCTCATACCAGACATTGTTCACTACCATAGAGACAACTCATGGCCACTGGAATCATAGGTGACCTAAGCCAGAAAGTTACCATAAAATTCCGAAAATTTATTCTATCACAAAATGTAGTATCAAACTCAAAATTACCTTCAGTAAAATAATCTCTTATACTGCGAAAGACAAACCTCAAAACTCACAGCTTAATGTACTCAATGCCATTCAAAATTTCTTATTTTGTGTTTGCAAAATCTTAATTAATACTGCTCTGTTGTGGCCCTGCCTGGCAACCATAACCACCTGAGTATAACCAAATACAAAGACATATCTGTAAAAATTTTAGTGCTAAAATGTATGTGTTGTTTTAAAAGTGTTATATGAATAGGCAGTAAAACTACAACACAGTTGAGGCATGTCTGTCTTGACGATTTCCTTATATTCAGTTGTGATCAGCTGTTACCAAATAAAATCAAGAAATAAAACAATCCAACCCCCCAAAATAACATTAATCAGTTAATTTTCTGAGCCCATAAACAAATATCTGGCTCCACAACCTAAATGTGTAGAATAACAATGCACAAACAGATCACAAACATATACTTACAAATTTTCTGCATAGCAAATTATACAGTACAAAACAATACCCTACGTTTACACAAAATTTCAACAGTAGGTCATTCCAGTCTTGCTACTACTCCTTTATCTTTACCTTATCCCTTCTCCATTCCTGCACCCTCCATTTCTCTGTTATCCTTACTACACTCAGTTCCTTCACCTTCACTACCCTCTCATTTGCACCCTCCCAACACCCTGCAGCTTCCAGTCCATCTACACCTTTACATTTCACTGCTACTCTGTGCCACCTTGGACCCCCTGACTATTCACATACCCAACTGCATACTGGTTCGTCAAATGAGGTTACGTTTGTCCAATGAAAAGCTTTTTCCATTTCTTTTCCCAGCTCTACATTCTCCTCCTCCTCCCCCCCCCACCCAATTACTGAATGAGCTGCATTTAGTTTTAGATGTGAAAAGTTGCTGTTCCACATGTTCTGCATTTTTTGCAGTTTTTTTTCTCCCTGACTACCAACAATTTCCTGCAACCTATGCTGTTGAGCCTGAAATTCATCTACAAATAACAGTACCTTCTGGCAGTTTTGTTCTACTATTTTCTGTACTTCATCCTAACACCTTACTACTGTCTGGGTTAACTCCTCTTTAGTTTCAGAACATTTTTCATTAACTGTAGTTGGTTGTGAAATCTTGTAAAATTTATAGAATTAACCTAAAATCATTATTAGGGCTGTTATTTAAAATACTGTTTGAACCTTTAATTGTTTCCAATTCTCCTTCCGGAAAACATGTAATACTTTATTATCAGCCATCCTGGCTATAAAATGTCAAGTTATATGTGTGTACACTGCCAAGTAACAAGATAGAAAAACTTACACTTTCTGTTTGAGTTTAGATATTAATATTACACAATATTCAAAACCAAACTAATACAAGAATGACTGACGTAAATAGTTTGGACTAAATGAAACTTGTTGATTATCAGAAAATCTTCAGTTTACAGTAGGTTAAACTACGGTTTTCTGGTGTGATGCTCCCTTAACGATCCATGTTCGTGATGTTCCCAGCGTCAGATTGGTTCTCAAGGCGTTGAAATCTCCTGCCAATCAGCAGCTGCATCCTCTTGTAGTCCTTAGCCATGTGAAACAGCTCGGATCATGCGTAGTTCCTGGCCACATGTTGTTGGTGCCAAATGTTACATTTCAGGACAGACATAAGATGTTTGGTTGTTAGCTATGATATTTACAACACTTTCTGTCCCTTGTTGAGGCGACAAATGTTTCATGTCAGTCCTGCTGGACCAACATGTACAGGGATGTTGAAAATGTACAGAGGTCTCCTGACCCACTGTAGTTAGTTACTCAAATATTTCACTGCATCACTGTCACTTAACCTGAAGAGGTTCTGAAATTACTTGACTTAGAGGTCCTGATGGCCTACGCATACAAGTGGAAAACAATTTAGTGGTGGAGGGTCCAGAAAATGTCTGGAAACATTTTACAGAAGAAAAGGCCCCGGTGCTGCCCGTACACGTTAAATTGCCACTCCAAATACTGTCTCATCATAGAATTGGGATAAAGCCCTGTGACACGGCCATCTTTGTCAGTGTTTTTATTTTTTCTCTACTTATTCACAAAAATGTGTCACAACCTTACAACACGACCATCTTCGTCAGTGTATTGATTTGTTCTCTACTTATTCACAAAAATGGGTCACAGCCCCGTGGCACGGCAGTCTTTGTTGTTGCTTTGATTTGTTCACTACTACATCAAAAAAATGGTTCACAGCTCCGCTACACGACCATCTTTGTTGGTGTCTTGATTTGTTGTAAAACATGGTGGGGGTGAAACTCTCTAGAAGGGTTTACACACGTCATCACAGGCCTCACTCTCATTGGCTGTCTCACTGCTGTGCTAACATCACTGGATTACAATATCACTGATCCCACTAGAACCTAATTGGGAAATACTGTTCAATAACATGAAATGATGCAAACCCTATACATATTGGATAAAAATCATATTTCCCTCCCTTTTCCAACCACTTGGGAAAATTACCAAGAAATTTTTTTCCAAGTATTTGGCACATGAATTTGGCATTGACTAAAAAAACACAGCACCCTAACAAAATCACAGAAATTGTAACCCTGGACAGTGTATCTGTGTACAAAGACTACATAAATGTATAAACATAGATCAGTATAAAATTATTCTGTGACACACCTATGTTTCCCTAAGAAATATAACAAATTATTCAATAACACAGTTGTAAATTCACATATGCAAATATTTAGAACAGATGTGAAGAGAAAATTTCCCTGAAAACTATTACACAGTTTACCTTTTGAAAGTAATTCAATAGTATAACTAGGATTCTTTTAGTTATAATCTTTTTGATAAAATTACTCCATAACTTTATATCAGTATCTTCACTCAATTGTACAACATGACAACATTATATTCACTCACTCAATAAGCATTATACTCAATAAACATCATGAAACCACACCACCGTAAACATCCTTTTCAAGGTCTATAATTTAACATTAAAAACATTTTCAACACAATAACATTTTTTTACCATCGTATTGATATAGACTGCTGCCTATCATCAGCTTTAAATATTCTGTCATAAATACCTTATCCCTACTTTAACATGTTCGTCACTCAGACCTACCAATATTATTACCCTAGTTTGCACCAAATACATTAAGTTTGGTCAATATTACTAAAGTTCAAATTCAGATGAAGAGCCCCTTAGAATGTTCTAATAAGTTGCTGTCCTATTTCCATATCATATTTTATCACAAAACAAAAACCCCTCTAGAACCTGATTTAAAAATACTGCACAGTAACACAAAACGACGTAAACCTATACTGGAAAAGACCAGAACAAAAATCAAAGCTAACAATACCTCCGCACAAGGCCAACAAGCCATATGCTATTGATTACGCCTCAACTGACTTCTAGGCTTTTCTAGATAACTATAATTCATGACTGCATTTTTTTTACCTTCCGTTTCCAAAACTGTGACAAAAAAAACAACTATTATTTAACTAAAATTTCACGAAAGTGTATGTGGATGCCAAGAAATGTCTGAATCTAACTTCCATAGAAAAATACAAAATAAAACTATAATCCTGTAATGTCACATCCCTAACGTAACAGATTTGTATAAAATATATAAACAATGCAAGAACATTATTTCAACACTCATTTAATAAACTTTTATTGTGACCTCTCCTCCCCCTCCCAGGGGCTGCGGTGACTGAATGGTCAGACCATTCGCCTCCCACCAAGGCGATCTGGGTTGAAATCCCAGCAGGGTCGGTCCCAAGATTTTTGCACGTAGGAATTGTGCCAGACGATGCTGTTGGTCAACTGGTTTTCTCAGGGATTTTCTGTTTCCCCCACCTTTTAATTTTGCCTTGCTCCATAATCACCTTATGTCATTTATCACCAGTGCTGAAGACCTTGATGTTAAACGCTGACTAAAATCTCTCACTCATTTGGACCTTTCCCCATAAAAGCAATTTCTGAGTCACCACTGGTTGAAATTCTTGGTATCAAAACTAATTTTTTTTATAGTAAGAATACCCTTCTAATTAAACATTACTGTATACTGAGAAAATGTGTAATTACTGTTAAATATTTGTTTGTGTTGTATTTTATTTATGTGCATTTGCACTATATCTGTTTCAGTTTTTGTGCCACGTTCTCAGGTAGCGAGAGTGACATGAGGTTCGTTTATTGTGCAGCCTGTATTTGTTACATGCTACGTGATTGGTCTGGTATGGACACACAAAAGACTATGGACTACATCCAGAAAAGTTTGGTAAGATTTTAGTACAAATAAATTATTTTATGAATTTTGGTGTATTGCGCTGTTAATTTTTATTTACTTTTTCATTTTACAGTTTAAAAATTGATTTGAATATGATTGCTTTGGAAGTTAATTGTATTGTATGTTTTTATGTTATGTGTTGTGGGCTTACTTTAAATAGTTTTAATTAAAATCTTTGTACTGTATTATCAAAGGTTGGTGGGGTTGGGGAATCAACCTGAATGAAGCCACGTTTCTTGAGAGTGTTCTTGATGTTACAAACATCTTTGCATCTGAAATTTAATGCATTTGAAGTGTAATTTTCACTGGCATTATCACAGAAATAAATTTTTGCTAGTTACCAGCTGTGTTCAGTAACAAACAGCCACTATACTGCAAAGCTTCATAAACAGTTTTGTGAAGGAAGGGAAAAAGTTGGTTAAAAGTTACTATACATGTGTATTTCCTTTATTCATCACTTTTATGGCTGGCAACACAGAGCTTCTCGTGAAGTGTTAAAAACCTCAGATTTAAACACAAATGACTGGCAGATAGCAACTACAGTAAGGCGCAGAGTTACGTAAGGGTAACTTCCTTAGTCCGTTACTTAACCAACATAGTTACTTGCACTGAGCACGTCGCTGCTGATTCGTAACTTTTGTGGAGAATGCTTCCCATTACCCACATCGTGCAAGTGTAAATTACTGTACCAGATACAAGATGCAATTTGGACTGAATTTGTCATTCTGTAACTAAATAATAGAAATGCTTGTGGAATGGAAGTTTAGTAATAAATGTGCACGCGTTAAAATGTGCGACTCGCCCCTTTACGATCTGCCCGCCGAGCGCACGTTAGTTTATTATTCCTTTAATTAATTAGTTCATGTAGGTTTTAATCAAATTGCCCCAACTAACCCAGCGATTTACTTTACTGCAGATCACAATTCAATGTCAATAAGTGACCAATCACTCAACTCTCATTTTTCGAGGATCCATATAGTTTCAAAGTACTAAGTGAAGCAAGTGACATTAATTTTCTACGACACCCCACTCTACACAGTTGTAACCGCCCTTATTCGCGGCAGGAATCGAACAACGACCTCCCGCACCGCACTCAGGCCACCAAACTGGTTCCTCGGCCCACGGATGGTGATCAAAGCGTCTGACGCTCAATCCCCTTTGCCCGACAATCGGATGTGATTACACGCGTAATAAAGCCTCTTTGTAATGCACTTCTGGCAGCCTACCGAGACATGAACCCGCGGGACACAGACCCACGCGTCCGTTCGCGGCTGAGTCCCGGGCTGCTGTCTCTCCACCACCGCACTGCCGGCACACACGCCAAACAGTGATTTTTTGACGCGGCTCCCTCCAGCCAATCAGGAGCTTTGTTTCAAAATACCGACCTTCCGGCACTGCTCTGAATTCGGGCGATCACGACCATATTTCGTGGTGATTTTATTTCATAAAATTCACAGTTTACGTTTATCTAATTTTGACATCATTCTTTCCTATAATTAACTATACTTTTTGCAAAACATATACAAATATTTAAATTTAAATTAAACAGTTGGGAGATGTGGTCGTTGGTTAGCTTTCCTCGCCCCACCCCCTGGTGGCCACGGGCAGGCAGCAGGAGGGGCCGTCTGGCACTTTGTCACGTCTGACTACTACACAGCTCCAAATATTTCCAGACGTGTGTGCGACTACCCTGTCTCTCCTCTCATCATCTCGCCAGTCCAAAATAAGAACTATACATTAATTTTCACAAATCATCCCAATATCATACCTATCACATTGTACTATTTACACAGAGTACAACAAAACTCGAACCAACTCTGTACTACAATTCTAGCTTGTTTTACATTCCCGTGATTTGTGATACTAAAACATCTGATACTTAATTCTAATAGCCAGTCTTTAGTGATATTTATTGTGTATTGGGCTATGCCAATTACAAATGAAAACCATCTAATTCTTTTGCGTGACTAGGTGCATTTTCCAAGAGAAGCAGCACTTCAAATGAAATTTCGCTCTTAGCAGAATATTCAGTTACTTCGGTAACAGAAAGATTATTGATCCCATTGACAAACTGCGCATGTCTGGCAGAGATCTTGGTGTTATATTTTCAGATTACCGGCAGCTTACTTGGATCAATTTTCGTAAACACATGATGGTTCTGGGAATTTTAAAGAACTAGTGGTTGAAGTTTCAAGTTTTCAGACACATTAACACCATCCACCTCAAAACAGAGCAGTTTCATTGACGTTAAATATTTATCTTCCACAGTTATTTCTGCCAGGGGTTCAGGAATTCAGTGCTGCATCCGCATCAGCACTTGCAGCTGCCGGTGATCTTAATGTAGTGAAGATTTGTACACGTCTTGAATTTCAAACCACTCAGTTTTTACTGTTTTGCGATAAACTGTTCTGTAAGCCTAAACAAAAGCAGCTGTAGAAAATCTGTTTGACACCTAGCCATGATGGCTGCACGGGTGTGATGGCACGTTATATAGCTCCAGGAATTTCCTTTTATTTTCTGGCACATAAAAACATTTCTTGCTTTAATCGTACATTTCTCACTCTGCCAGAAAATATATTGTCATTTTATCTCATCTTCAACATTGCAGTTGCCTTTCTGTAATCAGAATAAAGTAAAAAGTGTTACCTAAAGAAGTTAGCAACAGACTGGATGGTCTCGAGAAATGGGTTTGCCAATAACTACTCGAGTTCTCGCAGCGGCTTTCTTTGTTGACTGGCAAACATTCGGATTTGCAGCGTGGTGTCTAAGTTGAAAGAGAAGTGATGAGAAATTGCAGCGTGATATGTGCGAGTTCAGAAAATCCTCCGATACAAATATGGGTACGTTGCTAGTTCCGTCAATTCAAAGAAAAAACAAGACGTCACTACGAGCTGGAGCAGTACAGCAAGCACAATTGTTTATTATTGCATGGTGTACCTGAGAAGACTGATGGAGACATACTGAGGTTTTTTTTGCAGCTGTTTCGTGAGAATTTTCAAGTAGAAATAGATTCGGTGTCATCGACTTGGAAAGCCGAAACATACTGTAGCGGAAGCAACTAAGGACGGGAAACGATCAATAATAGTGAAATTTGTAAGTTATCAGACCTGGCAGTAGGTGTTATGAGAAAAGAAGAAACTGAAAAATTCACCATTCGTGATCACAGAGTCCCTTACCAGTGTGACAGTGCCTTCTGAAACTCGCTAAAGAGAAGTTTGGACCACGGAGCTGCTGGACTTACGATGGCAAGATAACTATACTCAGCAACAACAAACAAGTGTATGTTTCTTGACAAAGTAAGATGGATAAGATCGCTTGAACGTTCTTTCATACCCGGAGTTACATATCATGTATAAATTAATTCATGCTTAACTGTACAATAATGTGTATGTGTGATGAATTTCAAGTCTTGTGTTTATGGGTGTGTTTTTTGTGTTATTCTTAGTTATGAAATTATGTGCATGTGTGTATTTTACTTCACCAAGAGTTACGTGTGTGTGTCATAGGAATTATCCTCTGCTCGACTGCTCAATATACCATGGTGAATACAGCCTATCTTAAATTGTTCAATGCTGTCTTGACAAACAACAGTTGTCTACACTGAACCCACTTCCAAGTGTTTTTAAGAGCTTTCTTCCCTGCCCTTGCCACCTCAGGAATGTTCTCCCCCTTCTTCACCAACCAGTTTACAGTTATAAGATGTCCTCCACCCCCACCCTCGTACCCTCTAACAAGCCCATGTTAATGCCCAGTTGCTACGTGCACACTTCCCTGAGTTTGAGGTCATTTTTCAAGGTCTTGGACTGCATGCTATAATGGTGTCAGAAACGTGTCTCTCGTTTAGCTGCAGGGTTAAGTCCTGTTCAGAAATGATCGAGAATCTAAATTACGCCACCCGTAGCGATGTACGTGTATGCGTAACTATCTCATCGTCCCCAAATGTATATACTGGCCAAGTTGAGTATTTATTGATAGAGCTCAATATCACTACACAAAAAATTGTATTAATAATAGTTTACAAACCACCCATAGTCGGTTATCTCAACAATCTCGAAACGAATATTATTACATATTCTAGTGTGCTGTCTATTTTTATAAACTTAATATTTTCATTGAATATTCATTCTATTGTCTGTTCAGGCAGAACAAGTTTGCCAGTGATATTTATATTGTAATTTTATTACACATATGAAATGTTTGCTGCTTTTGGAGATTTTTGAAATTTAATTTTCTTTATTACTCCAGCCATACATGCACATGGCCCGCCTTGCCAGCCGCTTGCTTGCTGTAGCCACAGCGCTCACTTCTTGCTACACGTCTCCAGAGTTGTATTATTAGCTGCAAGTAAGATAACTTTCTGCTGTACTTGCAGCGCTCTTGCGTTACCAGGGCACGCCATCGCTGTACTCTGTACCATCCCCACCCCCGTTCAGTTAGTAAGAGTGCCTTGCATCATACTTATACTGTCGGTCGTAACCGGTTTTAACTGCACCATGTCCCGTATTGCAGGCCGTTCTGCCGTTTAAACACTTGCACGCCATCTCTTGAGAGATTTTTAATCTTCGGTACTAGGGACGCGTCACTTCGTGGCCATTACTAGTTCTCACCTTGTGCATGCCAGACATGCGTCTGCACGAGACTAATTTTCGTTCTTTTACGTGTGTAACACGGACATTGTGTATTATCAGGATGTAGTCACTAGAGAACTACTCTAGTTTGTTTGTCTTTTCAAATAGAGTAGTGCCGTAGTTTTCGTTTTTGGAATATGTAGAACGTATTTTCGACTATAGGCAGTTCGGAATAAAGTGAGCACTCGAAAAAGCCCTGCTAAAGATCTATTTCCAGCCAATTCGTATCTTTCTGCGTGTAGCAGCTAACAACGGGAAAAGTCTAAGATCCTGGGACTCGTCACTTGATGTTTGCGCGTGTAAGAAAAATTGTTCAGTCGATAGGTACATATATAGTTTGATTAAAAAAGAAGTTTGTTATTTATATGAAATACAACTATAATCGCTGTCGGTTGATTTTGTTTCAGTATTGTATTTAAATACGAATAAACACGGAACTATGTTGTGTTATTTCGTTGCCAACCATACACGCAGTAAAGTGACTATCTGTAATGTTGAATTATATGTAGTAACAGCTAGTGATATTTTTCAAAGGTTAAATATTTAATGTTCACTTTATTCTGAACGGCCTATACAGACATCTACTAGCTTCTAGATGCTACCATCGTAGCTTTCGTCACCCTCATCTTTGGTAAGTGTTCCCACTGTGAGAGTCCTTTCCCTTTTATTAGTCACGAACGTTAACTAACTTTTACCTTTTCTGCCTCTATTCACAGAGGGTGCTATTTGCAAGGTGCGAGATGCCAGTTTGCTATTTCCGACTTTCGGTTGCCAGTTCCAATTTCGAGATGCTATTTCAAGTTTCAACTCATTTTCCATGTCAAGTTCACGATGCTCGTGGCTCGACTGAATTTCTCCAGTCGGCTAACTAGGCAGACAGAATTGGCCATGTCATGGCATCACCTCGTCTTCAACATGGCGATAAGTAGCCGCCTCATGGAGTTTCTTATTTTTTTTTTAGAGCATCCTACTCTTAAGGATGCAGAAATGACGGTAATGCATCATCTGTTCTTTTCATTCTTAACATTCAACATAAATGTGTTTGATCAAATATAAACAAAAAAGTAACTTAATATAATTGTTATATTATCTATTTTATTATAATATTCTACTAAAGTTTGTTTGTAAGGGCCCCCGTTTCTATAAAAACAACAATTTTTGAAGTACATAATGTAAATTTTATGCGCGAACTTCAACCAATCGTATAATCTAACATTCTATTTTTTATATAAAGGTTTCTGACATTTGAATCTATGTTTTGTTTCTGTAATATTAATATTAATATCCTCTGGGAATTTATAAATATATTTACTCATTTAACATTAAACAATAATGTTAGCTCTACATGACCAGCAGTCATAGGCAACAGCCTATTTTGTGTCCAGTATCCCTGCCAGCACGCATCTAAAGAGTCAATGTTATTCCAATGTTCAAAGACTATAATAAAACTAAATACAAATAAGGGAGACTTGCGACACTAGTATATATAGTCACACAATCATTATGGGTGACTTCAAGACAGATATAAATAAAAATGATTTTGATGTAAGAAAAATCCTCGATATGTTTTTCTCGTGTAATCTTTCCCTTTGCCCTCTTGACTTAACTCACCACATTTCTACTTCACATAGGTACCTGTCTTGACCTTATAATTACGTCTAATGCAAACAAAGTAGTGCAACATAGACAACTTTGTGTCCCAGTCTCATCACGCCATGACCTTGTATGCCTTGCATATTCTATTCACTCTCCAAAGTTTCTTACATAATTCGTAACTTACCACGATTTTTAAAATATCGACGAGACTAATTTATTTAGTAATGAGACTATGTTACTCTGGCATGAAATTGATTTTCTGAACACAATTGATGACAAAATTAGGCTTTTAATGATATCATGATTAAATTTCTTAATGAACATGTCCCGCTCAAAACTTGACGAATGACCCATCCTCCTTTACCTTGGATAACGCAAGGCATCTTGTCACTAATGTCACAATGTGATGCTGCCTTCAGGCTATACAAAAAATTCCCTAAAACATACTGGTGAGATGATGACAAAACATTTCGAAATGTTTCGTGTTCTAAGAAACAGATGGACCCAGGAAGTTCGTACAGCGAAATTTACATATTCCGCAGAACTCACTAAACGAAATACGTCATAAGCCCAGTTGTGGAAAAATCTGAGGGGGTTGGGTTTGGGTAAGAAAGAAACCCCAAGCGCATGTGATTTCAGTCCAACAGAATTTAACTATTTTTTCCTAAACAATGTTATTCCAGTGGCTACTAGACTTAAAGATGTTACATTGAATAAACTATGAATGCAAATCTATATTCAAAGGAAACATTCAAATTTTGTAACGTAACTCTAAAGGACATTAGTAAAGCAATTGGTCATATAAAAAATTCTGTGGTTGGCCTAGACAACATATCAATACACATAGTAAAATTGCTTCTTCCTTGTATAATATTACCTGTACAAAGAATAATAAACTTCTCATTGACCCACTCTTAATTCCCTAGCACATGCCCTTGTTAACCCTCTTCTGAAAACACAGAATGCCTCTTCGCTATCAGACTACTGCCCAATATCTATTTTACCAGTGCTTTTGAAGATAATTGAACTTACCATTTTAGAACAAATGAAAACCTATCTCGGCAACAATAAACTCCTTGACGAATGTCAGTCAGGTTTCCCTGCTTACCATAGCATCAGCACTGCACTTGTTAACGTAACTAATGATATAAGACTTTCTATGGATAGGAAATTCACTACACTTCTCGTACTGTTAGATTTTAACAGAGCTTTTGACACGGTCGACCACTATGTTTTGCTTACCAAACTCTGTAAGAATTTTAGTTTTTCAATGAATGCTGTTGCTTGGTTCAAGTCATACTTGTCCGACAGACATCAAAGTGTTATTTCTGGGAACTTGAAATCTGACTGGCAGAGTAAGAGCTGGTGCCCCACAAGGTTCATTGCTTGGTCCTGTTCTTTTCACTTTGTCCATAAATGATCTTCACAAGTTGCTTAAATATTCATAGTATCATTTGTATTTCGACAATTTGCAATTATGTTATTCCTTTCCTCTGACTGATACAGGCTGACCTCGAGTCCATTGTTAATTGGTCTGCTGAAAATTGACTTCTAATTAATCTCCACAAATTGCAAGCTGTTATGTTTGGCAACAATGAATTATTTCTAAAATTGTTAATTTCCGCATCCCTTAAAATCTTTGTAGGCAATACAGAATTGTTAGTAAGATTGAACGTCAAAAACCTAGGCATTTCTTTAAACAGTAGATGTAACTGGACACACCATATTACTAACGTAAGTAAGAAGGTGCTATTGACCCTCCATGCATTGAAGCATCTAAAAAACCAACTCCCTGAATGTGTAAAAAAATATCGTGTACAGTTATTAATTTTTCCAGGTTTTGATTATTGTGACTTAATTTACAGTGACCTTACAGAACAACAGGCAAATAGATTACAGAAAATTAAAAAATTCATGTATCTGTTTTATATTTAATCTTGAAACTCTAGACCATATCTCTTCCTATTACGGAAAGTCATCATGACTCAGACTAGTACTTAGGTGTAAATTTCATAGCTTACAACTCTTAAGAAAAGTTATGTATTTTAATTTCCCCCCTTTCTCTATAAGAAATTTAACTTTCTCTCCTGCCACAGTGTTGGTACTCATTCAAAGAATAACCTAGCTTTGTTGATACTTAGGCATTACACAAGTGCCTATTCCAAGACATTTATGGTAGCCACAGCATGCACTTGGAATATACTTGGAGACTCAGTGAAGCAGAAATATGGCGAGTCTACCTCTTTAAAAAAAGTTGTGCTGATCTCTCTTAGACAGATCATAATCTAGTATAAACAGTGGATGATGACATATACCTATGTACGAATGAATGTGTGTGTGAATGTGATAATGTTTTTATTTTTGTTTTCTCGTATTGTTTTGTGATTTTAATTATGTCTTCTTTCTTTTTAAAAATTTTGAACATTTATTGCTTTAATACTAGTAATTAATTTAGCTATGTAATTTCAATATTTAGTTTTCTTCTCTGGTTACATTATGAAATGCTTGCTTATTATGTATTCTGAGGTTAAGTGTAAGACAAGGCGACTTTGCCTTAACTTCAGCACATAAAATTAAGGTGAATAAATAGAATAAATTAAAATAAAGTGATTTTCACCATGTTGGCCAATTTTTCCAAGTTGATAAGACTAATTACTGTGGTTTTGGCTAAATACGAAAGTTACAAAATGTTTGTTAATTGAGTTTTTGGTCGATACCATGTAATTTCTTGTTTAGAAAAATAATATCGATCACAACAGTCCATGTCTCTTTTCCCTTCTTTTCCAAACAAATCCTAATGTTTTTACTATTGCTACGCTTAGAAAATATGTTGCAGATGAAATAACGTTATCTGCAGAAATAACACTGTATTCATAAATCCTATGCAGGGACAGATCTCGGCTCGTTCTACTGGGATAAGAATGAGTAAAATAAAAATTTTCGGCATCACCGGCATGTTGGCCTCCCTAACCCGGCGTCTGCGGCTAGCTACTCTCCCCTCCCGGCCCTCTTCAGATCCTTCCAGCTATTTCTTCATGTGCGATAACAAGCAATACTGCTATCTGCAGCTACTGTGATCAACCAAACAAGTAAAAGAGAGCCACTATTTCAACTACTTCATCCCGCATTTTATCGTGTAGGTGCGTCTCGGTCAAAAAGTTGAGCAACTGTTGCAAAAACTGCACCGTACGTAACTCAATGCCTACCTGTACAAAGCCTTACGGTGCATGATAATGACCTCACTAAATGGTATCCAATTTTTTTTACGCCCATTTTATGTTACTGCAGCTTCAAACAATTATAATAAAAATAACGTGTTTTTAAATGAAATACATATACGTATATATAAATAAATATCTGTAAATAGACATACAACTTTACAGTTACGGTTATCATAGCAAATGTATAAAAACACTAGCCCAAAAAAAGCACTGGCAGGAAAATATTTGAAAGTAATATATGATCACACTCCTGTAAGTGTAAATATTTATTCTTATTCATGTACGTATGCAAATTATTCATTGTCTACAAAAGCATAAAGTATACGGCAGCTGGAAATTCATCTAAATTGGCCGAGTTGTGGGCGATAACTGTGTTGCGCGCTCAGTGTGACAACATTGTGGCTGAGCAGGGACAGGGAGATTGCGCTTGATCTTGACAACTACATGCTCTATCCCTCTCTCACACATGGCAAGTCGACTGGCTTGCCAGGGAAGAAGACATTGGATGCATCTTGGAGCACTTCGCCACATGTGATTCACACACGCACGTATAACAGGCCTAATTTTATAGTGTAAATACACTAGCACGCATAAGTGCATTGGAAAAAAAATCCTTTAAAGCGTACCACACGTGGAAGCCTTTACTGGCAGTTTACTAATGTACTCACACCATTGCATTGCCCTAAATAAACAACGTGAGTGTCGTGTTCATATCCCATATTCTTTTTTGCTGTATTTCAAACGTTAAAAAATAGTGATTTGTACGTGGGTAAACAAGGTAATAACAAAAACAATTGCGTTCAGAATCGTATATACCTTAGAGATCAATATGCAGCCCTCCCTTTCGACAGCATCCACTATTCGTTCCCGGTTTTTCCAAATCATGAACAGGGTTGATGCCATGCTATCGTAGTGTTTGAGAGCTTTTTTTCTTAAATCTCTCTAATAATAGCCAACTTTTGGCTCAGAGTGAAGGTGTTATGTTTGTTTTCACCCATTCTACAAAATTAATAACCCAAATTCATGGCAAAAATTGTGCATGGGTCATCAACAAATCAAAAGCAAAGCTATAGTCCAAACCGTACATGAAATTGTAATCCATCATATTGGCATAAGTAGGTTGGCAAAACTTAATAAAATAAATGTAAATTCAATCGTATCTTAAAAACCAAAAGAAAAGCCAAAATCAAACCGCAGAGAAATATCTCAAAACGTAACAGAAAACTGAACACCATACCCACACTGTTGGCTTATTAAAAGGTTAGTAGAAGTAATTACGAGAATAGTAGATGAAAGGGTGAAGGTGTACAGGGTGTGTAACTTTCTCGGTCATTTATTGTTGGTGGACTTGTTGTTGTGCTTGCATTACTTTTGCCACGCACCGGACATGTTAAAGAGTGTGACTGGTAGTACGTTCGGAAAGGAGAAGGAATGGAAGGTGGGGGTGTGCACGAGCATTGCTCCGTGATGTTCTATTGCTTTGCATGTTATGCAAGCAGTCTGCCTTCATGCGCCATATGTAGGGGCTGGAAAATTTCGCAAATTCAATGACCTGTAGGCTAGAATCCATGATACTATGCATACTCAAGCCTCATCTATTTGTTCATTGTCTGCTGTTACCCAGAGTAGCAGTTAGTTGACAAATGGTTGGGGCTTGAGTAGATATGCATAGTTCAATGGATTCTAGCCTGCAGGTCATTGAATTCGCGATATTTTCCAGTCCCTAGCAATATGATGTGCTCATTTCAAATCTGAACTGCAGCAGTTTATTACTGATTTTTGTCATTTCTTTTTTGTTTTTCATCTCACTTCACCTCGCAACATGGCTATTAGGTATAAAATGTAACCCCTACGAACCACATATTCCTTCATCATAGGTGCAGGAACTTACTTGTAATCAGGTTTTTTTAAAAATGCTTCATGAAAAATACAGTACTTGTAAAATCGGGGTTATACTGTATTCCTTTATTTTGCTATCGAAGATGCAGTTTTCTGCAATTACAGTGAGGGCTGCAAAGTTTGTATGAGCTTTTATCATGTAGGAGTTTAATGTAAGAAACAGTTTTGCAACTGGAAGAGACATGTGCGTATTCTCCATCAATGCAATACATACAGTGCATGCTCTAAATAAAACTAATATTTTGTATTCATTGATCACTATTTCGCTGTTTAGTTGTGTAATTATTTTCGACTCAAACTCAAGTTTTTCCCTTTTCTTTGTAGTCAATCTCGTTCCTTTCACGTTTTGTGCAACGTGCATCTAGCCAATGCATTAGCGCTACCTATTGATGCCAGCATGTATGATACTTGTAATGATTCCTCAAATAATCACAGTAAGACACTGTGGTATTCTCAATAGCCACTCTCCAGATGTGACATCTCTGCCAACTCACACGAAGACGGGGCCGCATGCATGGACTAGTGTTGCCTCTACATTCACTGAACAGAGATATAGCGCGGCCACCTTGTCATTTAACCATGCGCCCTGCGTGGATGCTTACGGTAAGCTTATGTCACATGGGAGGTGGCAGGTGCTTGAAATCCTGAGCTTTAAAAAAAAAAAACAGTGTGGCTACGTGGCAGCGAAACATTAACAAAACTCTTCTGTTGGCCATGAGTGTCAAGCGGGTGAAGCCGAAGGAGAATTGATCGAGGTTGCAATAATGGGAGTGTTGGTCTCCCGGACGGGAGAGCACAGAGGTGACGAGGTAAGGAGTTGCGTCGGAGAGTGAGTACTGAGTGAGGAAGGGGTTGAGATGGGACAGCGGGGTGGAGGAGGAGGTGAGAAGGAAAGCAGACCCACTTGGTGACTGCAAAGCGAGCTGAACTATGACTTGGCCGTTGAGTGGGGAACATGTTGGGCAGCGGCAGGGACTTCCCTTTGTATCCAGTAGACCCCTGTCTCAGGATCCGTAACCTCCAGTGCCCTCTGAACAAGGTTTGCAAACTCTGGCCTGGCCTTCAGCTTCCTTCCTGACCGCTTAAGCATAGCCTGACTACGGCTCACATAAGCAATGGATGGGCAGTATTTTTGATACAATGGCGATAGCCAGTAATCCCTAGGATCGCCGGTGTGGCGTAAAAAGCGGAACTATTATTGACGCTGTGTAGGTGGACTTATAGAGGTGCGCTGGAAGGGCCCCTCAGTGCGTCCTTAAGCCTGTTTTAAACTCTCCCAGTCAAAAAGCAAAAACTCGTCACGTCTCGGGACGTGTACAGTGGATGTATCTACAGAGAGAGTTATGAAAATCAGGGAGATGCACAGCTTACACCTCCTCGTAGGTGTTAGAATTCTTAATGCGGACCGTAAACCAAACTCCCAGGGCGATCGGAGAGGATGTTGGATCTCTGGTGCATAAAGAAAGGTGAATGGTGAACGCAATGATCAACAGTGGGTATGGAAGGTAGAGTAAGTGAAAGAGTAAGGTTTAGGAATGAACGTAGTTTATAGGCATAAGCCAACAATAGGGAATTCACCCTGTGCCTAAGAAGCCTGAAGGGTGTGTAGGAATGAAGGCCGAAGAGCACTAGTTCCCATGGGGAGAGCCGTTGATACAGGTCTCGATGTCTCAGGAACTGGCTCGTGGACAGCATGGCATAGTAGCTGGCTGTGAAGGCACTCATGGTCGTGAAGGGGCGCTTCTGGAAGGGGTCAGGCTGTCGCTGGTATTCCTAGACTGGAGCTGTAGCATGAGATACTGTGGGGGTAGATAAATCTACTGCAGCAGATATTAAACTTTTAGCAATAACAATTGCTATTGCCTGGAGTGGCAGGTGAACTGCAACTGTAGTGAATTGCAACTGAATCACGAACTGAACTGACAGCTGACTGCGAAGGTGCTAACGGTAACGGTCGTGAGGGGTGCTACTGGAAGGGATCCGGCGGTCACTGGTCTTCCAGGTCTGGAGCTATAGCTGAGTTTCAGCTGAACTGTGAACTGCATGATTTGCAGTGGAAATCGCGAACTGACTTCGTGGGCTTGTTCTATCTCTTATATACCCTCGGTTGGGCGGTGTTCTGTGATTGGCCGGCTGCTCGCCTAATGACAGACGGCGCAGGTGCGTGGGGTGGTTCCTCCCTTTATATTGTCTTCATTTGCGCTGTGGGTGGCATGCTGACAGGCGGCAAGACGTCTCCTAAAAAAATTAATATTCAAAAATTCTTGCCCTTGGTTTGGGGGACGAAAGGATAACTAGGGACAGGTTGGAAAGGTTTTTAAATATACTTAGCGTCACAGTAGAGTGCAGGGTTGACAGAATTAACATAAGGTGCAGGAATATGGAACGGGCAGGATTAGGCAGCGGCTTCACAGCACAGGACGCTGTGAGTATGCGTCAAAGTTCGAAGGCGTGTTTTTAATTGTTAAACCCATTTGAGAATTTGGTATATTTAGATGTAAGTTGGATTGGTATACATAGAACACTAGATAAACAGCCTTTTGTCCTTGAGTAATGAAGCCAGTCTCGATTAAATGTCTCAATTAGGTAACGTACAAAAAAAAGTAATTCACTAACAATGAATGAACGTTTCGTGATGCTGAGCTAACTATAAGTGCACAAATTGGAGAAACAAAATCACGGGTTGGACCCGAGCAACGTCTACTCTCTACATCCATGAAATGGCGGTTTGGTGCATAACAGAAGCAATTTATTTAGATTATCAAGAAATAAAATTTTGGTGAACATGATCACGCAGGTACAAAGTAGTCAAGCAAACGCTAACGTTACACCAAATATAACTCAGGCACGTACAAATGGGGTCTAGAGAGCTTGTCTCTCGGCACGCCGTCGCACTAAGAAACAAACAACACTAAAGAAAACGAGAAAATACGCGACTTACAGAAAACCAAGTTAATAGCCGCACAAGCGACCCGATACGAGACTAAATACAACTTATAGTGAATGAGTGTATTATTATTGAGTTGTATATATATTATAATAGTAGACAACATCAAAAAGACACAGTACACTACTAATAGAAAAATATTCAGTTTTATTTGAAAGAGAGAACTGATGATTGTAGCAAAAGATATTCATATTTGGTGCCATTCCCTACATGAAAAGTTACGTGAATTTTAGACAATAAATTCTCCCAACAAGACACAAAAACACATCCTATGCTTCCAACAAACATTAATACATACATTTTACTCGGCTTCGTTCAGTCGGCATGAACAAGGACGATTTACTCATACCTCTGGTTAGATTTAGACTTCCCAGTCTGTACGGTAATTTCACCATGTTAAAATTTACGGAAAATGCAACAGCGATAGAGGCATGAAAATAATAAAATTAAAGTTCAAAATTTAACAGTTTTCCACTAGTTATAGCAAAGTCAAAATTTATTATTTTTTTTTTATGAAAAGTCAGCATGATAGGTTTGTGAGCGATGTCTTACGTGCTTCCCACGCTGTCTTGAAGCTCACTAAAACAGCTAATTAGCTAGAAAAGTTGATGCCTCTTCTGAAAACAGAAATATTTTAATACAATTTAACACAACCTAAACTTGCTTCCAAGAGTTCCTATCTTTAGGACGGCGGCAGTAACAGGCGTCATCTTAATTGCCTACCGCAAACGTCTTATCAGTATGGGAGTCCAGCCAAGAAGAAAGACAAAAAGGATGCCGACAAAAGCGTCAGTTAAAACAAACGCCTCAGAGAAAGAAAAAAAAACATCTCTTACTTAGAGAAACAAATTCAGCAGAGTAAGTTACTGATTACCATTCCTTAACATAGATAGCCTGCTGAAATACCTCAGTAAGCAGTACTCTTTACAAATACAGATAAGAGAAAAAAAATAGTAATTACTATCCTAAATTAAAATAACAGGTTTACATATTAATTAGGGGCTTTAAAATTGAATAAAAATGATAAATTTGTGTATTTCATCACAAATAATTACTATGAGCAAAAATATATTAACTCAGTTAGTTTTACTTTTAAAGTTCCAGGTAAATATTGAAACACACTTGACAACAGATAACTGTAATTCCATTACAAACTTACCACGTCTAATATCTAGAATGCGACGGGGTGTCGAAAGAGGATCACAAGCAACACACGAGGCAGCGACTGGAAGCGAAGTGACTCATAGAGCGAGGGGAGCGCCCCTGCTGACGAGCCACGAAGGGGAAAGGAGGGGAGTGAAGAAGGAGGGAACCCGAACAGCTCCGACGAGACCCGAAGATAACCTAAGGTCAAGGGCGCACACACAAGGCGACCAGTGCGCCAGACAGTTCACGTTAACTCTGCAGCCACACCACACACGCACTCAGGGTTCATATCCCGTCAATCCAGTAATCCAAAGGTACAGTTCATGCCCAAACGGCCGGTGCTCCAGTACAACGCATAGGCAGAAGCACATCCCCGCTACTCAACCATCCTGGTTATTGCACCCAAATGTAAGGATGTAAAGATGAATAACCAGGTATAGGCACTTCACCTTCTTCCTTCTTAGAAAGAAAGCAGTAATCTGGCCGGAAAAATGTATGTAACCTCATTGTAGGTTACATTTCGATCGTACAAATTTCTGAATTTCAGGAACAAACATTTTACGGGAAAACCCGAAAGAAACAAAGACACTTAGCAAACTGAATTTAAATTTAGATTAGAGCACTCCTGGGAGAGAACATGTCCAAAAGGCAAATAATTAAAAGTCAGCATCTGGCCAGAAAAATACAACGAAATTACCATCACGGCCACAAAACCTTAATGTCGGCGCAACAAAAGTTTACAATAGTACAGAATCACTCAATTCTATTAGTCCTCCAGAATCTAGTTCATCCAGGTTGCGCCTACCTATCGGCATGATCGCCCCCATCTTGTTGCCTGCCTCTCAGTTGCTCCAAAAAATACGTCCGTTTACCTCAGCTGCCGGAAAAGAGTAACAAAAATGTGTCTGTCTACCATGGCATACACAACAAGAGTAACAAAATGGCAGACCTCGCAAAACCTAACTAGTTTTCCCTTTGCAGCACCCCTGGCGGCCACCCAACCCACCAGGCAAAAATATACATTACCGAAATTAAAACTACATAATTTATAATGAAGAACTAGAATCCTTACATCATAAACAACCTATCAAATAAAAATATGGCTTTCAAAAATATAATTACACGTTAAATTACAACATAAACTTTAATAATTTTAAACTGCAAGTCTTTTAACTGTTCCATGCTGGCCTGTGCAAAACATATCTCTGTCTCTGTTGCACACTCAACTTGCAGACTTATACGTGCACTCTAGTGAAAAGTAAAAGTAGGAAATACAGTTGAAATCTAAATTTAGCTCTTCCAGGAAGAGGGTAAGCACACCTGTGCAGTTACACTCAACTTGCCAACAATACACCAAGCCTGTAATTAAATATAATTATTGTTCATATTATTTAAACTGCTTTAAATGATGACATACAAACTAAATGATGATACACAAGTAAAGTTAAAACACAAAATTAACCTCATCCTAAACAAACTAAATTAAATGTAAAACATAATAATTTCAAAACTGATACAGGTAAAGACGAAACATTACCCATTACCCTTTGGAACTTCTGTCAACAATACCTGAAGATAGTAAACCAATACTGAATAGCAACAATTTCAATAACTACACCAAATAAAATTAACCTAATTACAATAATGAAAGAAATTATTAAGGCCTAAGTGTGTGGGTGGACAGCCTCACAGTTTTGTATCTTTATATAGACTTCATATTGATTCAGAAAAATCAGCTGGTAAGTTAGACTGAACTACTTATTGTATTATACTCTTATCGTTGACGTTAATAGGTGTAAGGTCTTCAATTAAATTAAATGTATCATTATATTTTGCAGAACTGTCAGTTGTGTAAATTGTCGTTGTACCAGGCCACAGGCCAGGTGGAGTTGCGCCTGGTCGAGGCAGGTATTCGCAGAGTGTGTCAGTGGCAGGTGTGGGCTGGTTAGTAATGGCAGATGTGCGATACTTGAGTGTGTGTGGCGGATCAGTGACGGCGGCAGGGCGTGTGTGAACTTAACACCGACGTGCGACACCTTCCATCCCGGCCGCCGCATGGCCATCTGCCAGTGCATGACACATGGTTTCACCGCCCCCTCCCTCTACCAGCTTATGAAAAAGGCAGTCTGGAAGCAGCGGCCGTGACGGACGGAACGAGAGAGACGCGGCGCACTTTGGGACTCTTTTCGTCCAGCGAAAATTATGTAACGCGTATGTGCATCTATCCGGCCCAGTGTTCTACTTTGTTTTGCCATTTGGGACTGGCTCGCTTAAGGCCCTAGGGTATAGGGGTGTGGACCGCCCCATAAGTGTCCATGTAAGGTGTAGTTTTCTCATGGTCCTCCCTGCTTTCCGCGATACGCAGCTATTTTGACTCCCCAGGTGAGAGAGGGGCACACCGGCTTGAACAGACCACGACCCATCGAGCCTCGTGTTCCCGGCTACACGCTTAACCGGGTGGCGCCCAGAGCATTCCAACGCAGCTCCATTCCTATCTAACTCTCACCTTACACGGCGTCATGGCGCCCATCGCTTTGGCGTGAATATTGCAGTGTAAATCGACATACAACCTACGCAGAGAAGGACTGGAAGACGACACTTCACCACAGGATCGCCACAGTTGCATTATTTAGCCAGCTACATCACAGCCCGGATGTCAGCGACAGCAGGAAACAATACACTGAGCTAGACCTAGAAACAATTGAACTATCACACACAATGAGTAGCAAGGAGTGTGATAGGTTGAGGATTAACAGCCTTTCCTGATTTTCTTTTTGGAGAAGTACTTCAACAGTGCTGCACATGTGCCATGGAGAACCGGAAGGGGAACCCGAGCATGAAAATAGAGAAGCTTATCGACCACAGCCCGCCAAAGCAGGCTGAAGTATGTGACTCGCCAACATGTGACAGACATAGGAAGGAGATGGCCACTTGTGTGACTTGTCGAACAAGACGCCACCGCAGATGTTCGCACGCCACGGAACTTGTCACATTCGATGAGGGCGTGTTCGTTTGCGCAGCTTGTGTGTCATCGAGGTCCCCTCCCCCGCTTCAAGGTCATACGTCACAAGCTACAAACCTAACACCCTATCACCCCTCCCCCAGCACCTCAACGACTTCGCGTCGAGCTGTCGCAACAACCCGCCAAGAGAGTGGGAACATAATGAAACTTCCAGAGTTCTCTGGACGCATGCAAGAGGACATGGCCCAGTTTCTGCAGCTGTGCGAAACACGGTGTTCACGTTACGGCGTAGTGTACGAGGAGTGGGTTGATCGTGCGACTAGTAATTTGCATGGTGCCGCAAAGGACTGGTGGAGAATATGGGATATGCAACAATGACGTGGGATAAGTATGCGAATGGCCTACGGTATCGGTTCGGGTCCGCGGAGGCTATAGTAGACTGTCAAGCGTGATTTTATAGTGAACGACAAAAGGGCACAGAGTCGACAGAGAGGTTCATAGTCACGAAAATCCAGCTGTTCCAGCGCATTTATCCAACCACGCCGCCGGAGGACGCACTAAGCAGCATAACCCTGCGTCTGTGACTGGAACTCCAACCATTTTTGGCAGAAGTGAATGGTGAAAGTGTGGAGGGATACGTTTGTCGAGCAATCGTCGCAGACAGCTCTGTCAATCGGCTGAGGGGACGTCCATTACAGACACTAGGACGGGCGGACGAGGAGGCCCCCATCACCAGAAATATGTGCGATAGCGGCACACCAACGGGCCGAAGACAACTCGCGATTGAGGCGCCACGGTCGGCCGACCTTACGTCCGCCCCACAACTCTCGCAACAGGACATTCGACTGCCACAGTGCCACACCTGCCCAGCGAACACGTTTCACAGGCACCGGAACTGCCCTGTTAGAAATGCCACATGCCCGCTGTCGGGAAACACATAAGGCGGGGAGGCAGGCCAGCTGCTGACCTCCCCGCTGTCAATCGCCAGACACGCTAGATCACGACCAACACCAACTCAGAGCCATTTTTGGGACAATTAATCGTCGAGGATCAGTTACTCCACATCGCGATCGAAATCAACAACCAACCAACTGCTGCATTAGTTGGTACTGCTGCCAGCCATACATTCGTCGCATCCTCACTCGTTAATTCATTACAGATCCGACCTGGACCCTGCATGCTACAGCTGGCCACCAGAGGGTAGCACAATACCACACAGGGCATAACCGACCTGACGATCAGGATACACGACCAGACATCTCTAGTCGAAGTCTTCGTCATGGACGGCCTACAAGAGCCTGTAGTGCTGGGGCAACCATGGCTGCAGCAACAAGCAGCAGTGATACAGGTCGCGGCGAAGATGGTACACATGGGAGCCGGGGAACGACGAACAGTGTATGCTGTCGACCGGTGGCCGAATACCAACCAACATACAATTCACCTGGGCGACCTGGACAACGAGGTCCCAGCTAAATACACGACAGCGATACATAATCTCTTGGATGAACGGAAAGATGTCTTCGCTTTCTCCGACCTACTTGAGACAACCATAGCAGCTGAGCACCCCATACTGACACCTAACCCAGACCCAGAGGCTACGGGATGCATGAACAACGGGTTATCCGGGAGCAAGTCGCCGAGATGCTAAAAGAGGGTGTAGTCAAACCGTCCAACAGTCAATATAATGCACGCATTGTACTCGTGCCGAAGAAGGATGGGACACTGCGCTTTTGTGCGGATTTCCGTCCGCTGAACCTGGTGACAGAGTGTGCCCCTCCATCGCGGATCAGTGTTGATGAGGCCATGGCAGGACTGTGTGATGGCCAAGTGTTCTCGACGTTAGACTTAGAGTCAGGTTATTGGCAAGTACCGATACGTCCAGAAGACCGTGAAAAGACGGCCTTTACAACACCAGACGAACGCCGCTTTCAGTTTCGGAAGATGCCATTCGGTCTGAAGTGCGCTCCCTCAACCTTCCAGTATATGATGATGCAGGTGCTGGAGGGGTACATCAGGAAGTTTGTCGCAGCGTACTTCGACGACGTCATCGTCTGGTTCCGGACATGGGAGGACCGTGTACGCCATCTGAGTTTAGTGTTAGAATGACTGGCAGTGCACCAACTTGTTGTATCCCCCCAGAAGTGCCACATCGGTAGAACCTCCGTTGACTTCCTGGGGCATGTGATCCGGCCGTATCGTAACTACGCCCATTCCAAACACCTGGACAAAAATGCCAACAGCACATTTCCGACAACCAGGAAACAAATGCAATGGTTCATTGGATTTACGAACTGGTTGAGGAACTACATACCGCACTTTGCCACAATCGCAGTCCCTCTCATTGACTTGTTGTCTGTCAAAAGAAAATATGCCTGGAACGAACGTGCCCAGAAGGCATTTGAAGAGTTGAAATCGCAGTTCACCCAGTGTCGTACTTTGTCTTGCATCAACCCTGAGAAGCGCCTATACTCCAGACTGATGCCAGCTCAGAAGGTGCTGGCGCCATCCTATACCAGCTAGCTGACGACGTGTCACGACTCATTATCAACTACAGTAGTGCCAAGTTCGGAGAAGCAGAAGGTCGCTATCACAGCTATGAGCGAGAGTGCCTGGCGGTAGTTTGGGCTCTTAATAAGTACCGCCCTCACCTAGAAGGAAGACAGTTCACGTTACGGATGGACAACAAGTGTCTGATGTGGCTGGACACGATGCAGGGAAGGAGGGGTAAACTCATTGGCTGGGCACTGTTACTACAGTCGTTTGATTTTACGACTGAGCATATCAGCGGAGTTGACAATGAACTCCCCGATCACTTATCACAGGATCAAAACCCGGCTCAAACCATCATGGACGACCACGACGTGTCAGTGATGTTTCCTCCTGAGCGCCCCTCAACTCAGCAGAGGAAAGTCGAAACAAAGGAACACGCCTCGCTGCAGGCGATCACGCATTCGTTCAGACAGACTACCGGGTCTGCTGTGAATGATCACGTCCTTAACACACAAAAAACATTTCATACAGTTTTGCGCTTAATAGCCAAGTGCGCCGAGAGTAATGTGGAGTGTGTTCGAGTAAGGGATCAAGTGCTAGAAACGAGGCCGCCAGGTGTGGAGACGGCATGGAAAGTGTTTGTAGCCCCCGAGGCGAGAGAGATAGTTTTGAACTTCGTACACAGTGATACACTAGGAGGGCATCCTGAGGTAGATCAGACAGTGCGGAATGTATTGCAGTATTTCCACTGGCCTGGACTCAGAGTGGATGTGCAGGATTATGTACGAGGCTGCCAGGACTGCCAGCGGAAAAAGGCACGGAGAGCAGATGGGACTGAACAACACCCCCCCCCCTCCTCCATCGCACTACTCCCTTCGAAGCTGTAGAATTGGACTTGATGGGACCGTATCCGCGCACTACCAAGGGATATTGTTTCATATTAGTGGTAACTGACATGTGCTCTCGCTGGGTGGAGGCGTATCCACTAACGAACACCCGTAGTCAGACAATTACAAAAGTGCTCCAGAAGGAATTTTTTGCATGATGGGAGTACCCCCAAACACTACTAACAGACAATGGTTTCTCAGTTTCTCAGTAGGCAGTGGAGGAGGTGGTGCCGCGAACTACAACTGGAGCACCATACGACACCAGTATACCACCCTCGTGTAATCCAACAGAGAGGTGGAACCAGGAGCTGAAGGTCTAACTCCGCTTGCGTGTTGGAGAAAATCACTCACAATGGGGCCAGTATCTGGGTGAGACTCTGTTCTGCCTCAGACGTCGGGTGAACGCCACCACAGGGCAGGCACCGGCAACCCTCGTGCAGGGGCGCAACCTACCGCTTCCAGGAGAACCCAGGCCAGAGGTCCCTAAGGATGCAGAGGACTGGGGCGAGCGCCGAGACGCCGAACTCACTGCTGCCCGCCAACACCAAGAGGCGTATGTGCGAAAAATTCTGCCAGTGTCGGAAAACCCACCTGCACCCCTGGAGGTAGGGACACTGGTATATGCTCGGAACCATCCATTGTCGGCCGGCATATGAAACTTCTGTGCAGGACTAGCACCTCGCTGGACAGGACCCCGCACAGTGCGAAAACGCCTAGGACAACACGTCTACCTGGTTCAAGATGTGGACAGGTGCCTCCGAAAGATTCATCGAGACGAACTAAGGGTGGTTCCTATCATGCCGGCTGAGGAGGAGACAGATACAGACGGTGTGACACAGACCCCCTCGGAGGAAACATTACACCCACTAACTGAGACACCACTCCATGAGGATAGTGACAAACACTCGCAAAGCAGATGTGACAAGACTCTGGGACTGACGCCTGGTGTCATAACACCGCCGCAGGAAGCCGAACCAATAGTGACCATGCCTGATGAGGATGAGCCGAGGCTCCAACCCATCGTCCGGAAAGTGTGGGAACAGGATGCACCATTAGAGAGTACGACTTTTACCATACTCATCGAGGAACCAGAAGAGTCGCCTCGATGCAAACCACGACGCAGACGTAGCAGGCAACCCCAGTTACACTCGTCCGAGTGTAGCACAAATGGCCAGCAGGAAGAAGAGGTCAACCCGGTGCGAGGAACGAACGGAAATGCAGACGCCAAGCACCTGCCTGGTTTCGCCCTTGTGTTCGCCGCTTCCGGAGTGGGGCGTAGCTGGTGGCCCTCAATCATCGGTGCCTACTGTACAGACGCCAGTGGCAGAATGTCAAGACGTAAAGACCACAACATCCCAGGACATGCTGCTGGTGTTACAGACGCCTGGCACCCCAATGTCTACTCCCTCGATCCATACCAACAGACACCGAAGGGAGTCCTACAACCTACAACCTACGACCTCGCCCACGACAGAAACTGCAGACCTGCTGTGCACCACCCGACAACTCAGGAGATGAAGCCGGAGACTTCGACCCACAGCAGACCCTAGTGTTCAGTCGTTGGGGGCGACACTGGCAGCAAAGTACATAGCGAATGCATACACCTGCCGTGACCAGTCGTCTTCAGGAGGGGGGCGTATGTCGTCGTACCAGGCCACAGGCCAGGTGGAGTTGCGCCTGGTCACAGCAGGTGTTCGCAGAGTGTGTCAGTGGCAGGTGTGGGCTGGTTGGTAATGGCAGATGTGCGATACTTGAGTGTGTGCGGCGGATCAGTGATGGCGGCAGGGCGTGTGTGAACTTAACACCGACATGCGACACCTGCCATCCCGGCCGTCTGCCAGTGCATGACACATGGTTTCGCCGCCCCCTCCCTCTACCAGCTCATGAAGAAGGCAGTCTGGAAGCAGCTGCCGTCACGGACGGAATGAGAGAGACGCGACGCGCTTTGGGACTCTTTTCGTCCAGTGAGAATTATGTAACGCGCATGTGCATCTATCCGGCCCAGTGTTCTACTTTGTTTTTTCCATTTGGAACTGGCTCACTTAAGGCCCTAGGGTATGTGGGTGTGGACCGCCCCATAAGAGTCCATGTAAGGTGTAGTTTTCTCATGGTCCTCCCTGCTTTCCGCGATACGCAGCTGTTTCGACTCGCCAGGTGAGAGAGGGGCAAGCCGGCACGATCAGACCACGACCCATCGAGCCTCGTGTTCCCGGCTACACGCTTAACCGGGTGGCGCCAAGAGCATTCCAACGCAGCTCAGTTCCTACCTCACCCTCACCGGACATGGCGTCAAAATAAAAAGTAAACAAAAACTGAAATAATTACATCAGGATATGTTAAAGTTAGTGTGCTGTGAGGTTTTGTGGAGAATATTAAATAGAAATTTAGGTAGATTTTGTGTGGGCTACAGCTTAGACATAACCTGGTCTTACCAATCCCTACTGAGACGCTCCATAGCTGTAAGTATGCAAAACAAATAGCTCTGGACTATTTACTGGAAAAAAAAAAGACATTCAGAGAAATTACGAAAGTTTAATTAATAAAAATGTAGGAATCATTATGTAATAAAACTGAATCGAATACAAAAAAAAAAAATACATACGATGCTATTCCCTAACACTAGTTGAATATATTAATCTTCTACCTCTTTCGACACTCTTACTCTTTCAAACTTTAACTGAGTTTGGAAGTCTTGTTATCTTGAATTTGTAATTTATAAAAATTTATTGTTTGGAAGGTTGATTTTGCATCCTGCTCTCTGGGTTTTTGCAGTAGAGTTCCTAAAATTCCTTTTCTCATACCATTGGGGAATGTCAAATATAGGTGATTCGGAATAAAGTGATCACTCAAAAAAGCCCTGATTAATTTCTATTTTCTGCCAGTTTATATCTTTCTGCTACATGTAAACATCAACATTGCCACGTGCTTTTATTTACATTGGCTTGTACAATGTTTCCATTTACGTTACAATGCTCCGATAAATTTTAGCTACGATATGTACTCATTAAATGCACGGGTGCTGAATATGTGCTATACTCAGTAGTAATCTTAGTTGTAAATACATGCAAGTAAACGTCTTATAACACTGGTTTCTCTGCGTCTACTCTAAATGGCGCTATTACCGTTACGAATCTCGTAAATGCATGAACAGTGTATTCAAACTTTTAAATTAAAACCGCCACTTAAAACACATATGACACACACAACTCAAGAATTCAAATTCTGTTTAGCATGCTGCAATAAACGATGTCGACACACGAAAAGAGAAAAGATAAATACAGTAACGTATTTTCTTAATGTGTGAAACCGGGGAAAAAATTCTGTTTCTATTTCCAGATACTCAAGCTGGCGATCATAAAACATAACAACTTACATTACTAATGACTTCACATAATTTAGCAATGATATTCATAACAGTCACTTCTAATACTTTTATATGTGTTTATCAGAAACCAATATTCATTACATAACGGACAAACAAACTGAATGACGCAATTCGCTTCCAATCGGCGAAATCTAACTCTGGTGCCATCTGTCGGTAAAATATTATACTACCTCTGTGACACGAAGCATTATCGGCATGTGCCAACGATAATCGACTCGGTTGCGTCGCTTTGTGCTGACGCTAATCAAATAAAATTATACAGTCAGTAGGTATGTCAGTAAGAACTTAAATAAATATTTTAAAGTATATTAAATACAGAGAGGTCGTTTGCAATTGATGTTGTTTCACTAATGCTGTATTCAAATAAGAAAATACACGGAACTACATGCAGTTATTCGCGACCAACCATACAAACAGTAATGTAACTGTTGTTAATGTTGACTTATATGCAGTAACGGCTAGTGATTTTTTTGAAAGGTTAAATCTTTAGTCTTCACTTTATTCCGAATGGCCTATACAATTATGTATGTAGCAATTATGTAACACTAAGCTTAATAAGTCTAAAATGCCATTAAAAATGCTATTTAAGCCCAGTGTACACCAAAAAAATAACATTAACAATGTTAATTACCAAATGTTAGTTACAAAAATGTTATCAACAAATTCTAAGCTATGGTACATTACTTATAGTAATGTTGATAGCAAATGTGTTATTAACATTGCTGAAAACACCAATGTTGCTAAAAAATTTGCAAGAATGAACACACGTTAATAGCAATGTTGACGACAAAAACGCCTACAAAATTGCTGATAACATTGCTAGTAACATTTGTTACCAACATCCCTTGATCTAGACGGCCCTACATTGGGTCGGAAAAATAATGTTATCAACAGTGTTGGTGACAAAGTTATTAACATGTTTCTAAAATTCATAACTTTTGTTGTTAGCAAATGATTTCAACAAAATGTTGGTAGGCCTGACAAATGTTATTAAAATTTTTTTTATAAATATTAACAGTGTTAACAAAATGTTAGCAACAATGTTTTTAACATGATGTCAACAGATTTCAAGCATTTTTACAACATTGTTAATAACTGTGTTGAAATAACGTGTTATTAGCAATGTTATTGTTGGTTTATTTATTTTATTTTGTTTTATTTTATTTTAAATAGACATAAGCTGATCCCATAAGTGAACAAAGTGCTAGTGGGATGTGGGTGTTGTCATTGAGTAAGTTAATATACATTGCACAACACAAAACACTTAATAAGTAAAACAAACATACATAAATAGATGTAAGGAAATACAAAATTTACATAAATTATTTAGCTTAATACATCACCAAGTTGTACACAAGTACATAACTTGCATAAATTGATTAACCTTGTACATTGCAAGGTTCAGAACAGAAAAAAAAAAAAAAACTGTTTACATCATTATAAAATACTAAATTTTAAAATTATGTTCCTGATAACAGAGTTACTGCATTAGTTTAGACAGTGGTGAGTTTCTAGCTTTAACATTTCGTACAAAAGATATATGACAGACAACAAAGAGGATTATTTCAATGTAGTATGAGTCAGAGCAGTATTTAAGTATTCCTCTATAGAATAAAACTAGTTAATAATAAGATAGTCCCTTAGTTTAGAAGTAAAGCTCTTTCTTGAAACTTTGTTCAAATTTTTAAGTTCAGAAGGAAATGAATTAAAAATCTTGATGGCAGTATAATATGCACCTTTTTGATACAGAGCAAGTCTGTTTGAAGGTAAGTAAATATTATCTTTTTTCTTGTGGAGTATGTGTGCAGAGACGAGTTTAGTTTAAAAGTATCTAAATTTGCAGTAAAGTATAACAGTAATGAGTAAATGTATTGATAAGGAAGAGTGAGAATTTTTTGCGCTATAAATAAAGATCTACATGTTTCTCTACTTTTTTTTTGTCAAAATTCATACAGCCAATTTTTGTACAGGAAATACCTTTTTTGCTTCAGGTGAGTTTCCCTATATAACTATCTTATAATTCCAGTAGAGAATGAAAATAAGAAAAATAACATAACTTTCAAAGCCTTAGCTTCAAGTTTGTTTACCAAACATCTGAGAGCAAAGCATGCACCCTGTAATTTTGAACATACCATTTCAGTGTGAATTTTCAAGCTGAGTGTATCATTCATTTGAATACCCAGAAATTTGGTGACATTTCTCTGTTTTAGCTCACAACCTTTACATTTAAGATTTATGTTACTTTTACAGTATTACTATTTTTTGTTAAAAACTTAATAAAATTAGTTTTTCCCATTTTAACTACAAGCTTGTTTGTATTAAACCTATCATCGCAACATTTCAAGAGCATATTCAACTGATTTCACTAGAGTGCAGTTGCTTTTTAAAGTTAATTACCATAAGTCTGTTCTTTCATATCTCCCATTTATTTACACTCCATGCCCCCTAAAATTTATCAAGCTAAAGTATTTTGTGAATATCTGAAACAAATAAACATGCTCTGATGAAAGGAATTTTTTTACAAAAGTATTGTGACGTCTGGATGAGGCGCATGTTGAAAAGAAAGTAATATAGTTTTCTTATAAAATCTAAAATATGAAACGAGGAACAAACGATACCTCAAATTTGTGGAATCACTTATCCTTACATCATCAAAAAGAAGTTCTGACAAATGTGATCGTATCTCTACACCATCAACCAGCTTTGGTCAGTCCACCGAACCACCTCAAAAGAAGTTAAAGCAACACGATTTAGCATTCTTTGTAGAAAAACAAATACCATGGAAACGAAGTGATCCACGAGAGTGCAGGGTATTGTTTCTTTATTGGTTGTCCGGCGATGTATTCAGTGAAGCCAATTTTGAAATGTTGAACGTAAATAAATATACTTAAAAATACTACAGTCAGCAAAATTTATTATAAATACAAATGAAGTTAAAGTTAATTCATTAATACTTGTGTACTATCCACAGGAAGAAAATGATGCTATGTTGTCATATTTACTCTTCAAGTTAATGTGTAAGCTGTTGTGTAAATATTAACTATCGTATGTTATTCTATGCCAGTGTTACAACTTATTATTAAGTGGGGGGTTCGTTCAGATGGTAGCTAGACTGTGGGTTTATTTAGATGTTAATTAAGGTTTAATTATTTTGACATTTATGGTTAAATGGGCATTTACTGTACTACAATGGCAGGTACTTGGAATACAAAAACGGTTACAATGTATTATATTAATTTAGGAAGGGAGTGCAATATTACTGATTATTGATATATTATATTAAGTTGAGGATTGCTGCCACATAATTAGATCTGACAACCTTACTGAAAGCTGGAATGATGGGGCAGATAGCTTCGGCGTATGAGCACACCCCCGCCGGGACTCGACCCCCAAGCCCTGGAGGAGGTTGGACAGTTGTTGATTGGATGAGTGCAGGTGGGCGACAGACCCGGTCTACTTGGCAACAAGACGTTATATTGGCGTGCTTGTCATCATTATTGCGCCACTACAAGGGGGGGCGAGATGAGTTGCTCTCTTCCATGGTTTCCCAACGCTGGCCTAATTGCAGTTCGAACCTCTCGCTGTCAAGCCTGCTTTGTCATATCATAACAAAGTGCTGTCACCTGGCAAGCTTCTGAAAGTCATTTGTAGGTTGCGAGTTGGTGGCAAGCTGCCAGGTGAATGTCTGCTAACAGTGCTTACGAAAGCCATTTATAGATGCTGTTCTAAGAAAGTAGACTAATTATAAAAAATGCCTCTTATTAATGCAGCATACTTATTAAATGTTCAATTCCTGAACTATTTGCCTCTCCCAGAACAAACTAAAATAAGAATGACGACACACATGTCTCCTGGGTCTAATTTTCACGGATAAGACCTGCTGCATCCATCTTCTATGTATGGGAGATAATGCAGGAAAAAGGAGCAATTCGAATGAATTATGTAACATTTAAAAGTGCAAGTGCAATCCAAAGAGGAGTCTATGACTTCGGTTTCATGAAGAATGCAGTTCTCAGAACATGTGTAGTCACAGAGAATAGACCCCAACAAAAAACTGAGTGAAGTACTTTCAATAGAATTAAAGAGTACCAAATTTAAACATTACTATCCAGATGAAGCTACAAAATAATTATATTACATATTTGTCATTTAAGGCAAAGATCTTTCATTTCCTCCAGTTGCAACTCTGGACGATTAGTTAAAATACACTCACTAGATGGCAGCTCTCTGTGTCTGCGCATCGGCTCTTGTCCGACCAAGCAAGAGAGTGAGGTAGCTGTACGTGCAAGAGAGTCAGAATGAGTATGCGTACGAACAAGGTTTGGGGGGGGGGGGGGAGGGAGAGTTTGAAGGTGAGGATTTTGACAGGAAATTAGTCACAATGTCTTATCGCCCTGGATTGATACTAAAGGTTCGCCTTAGGCCATATGCCTCCAAGCTTGCGCTTTTGCCTTTGATCTGGAGTAGTATCTTCATGATGTAGGCCTATGTTCGTACATTAATGATTGTAGAAATTGTTTGAAATAATATTTCCACTGTTCTTATAATAGTGATGCCTACTGATATTTTTCTATAATTTAATAATATGTTAGGATATTCTGTGACCATTGCAGTATAGACAAATTCATATATTTCTTTACATACCATATCTGTAAGGATTAATAACTGAAGTAGAAAAAGTAATTCGGGCCAGAGCAATTAGAAAATTTTTTGGCATTAAGTTTAATTAATAAATATTTAATTTGCGAAGGATAAGTTTGGACCGCGTAACTGTTGGACCTTTGATGGAAAAATTGTTGTCCTTCGCTGTAGCAAGCAAATTTATGTCTCGACACAAAATTAGAACGTGTTGAATGAAATGTTTTCTTGGAGCTTTGCTTTTGTACGTGATTTATGTTTCTGTTTTTAGTGTTTAAGAATGAACACTAGAAATAGATTTTTGATGATGAAATCATATATCACCTACTATCTTCATTGTATTATTATTCATCGATGTATGTGTTTGTGTGTGTGTGTGTCTGCGTGTGTATATAATCGTGTTCCGCGTGTTTTACGTATAAACATCATCCACTGTTCAATGGTCTGCTTGGTGAGGAAATTTCTTTCTTTTTCCTACAGAATCTATGCTGAGTGAACAACAGTTGGTAACATTGAGCCCTACCTCTAAGTGCTTCCAAGAGCTCTGCTCTATTCCGCTTCCGGCCGAGGATTTGTCTCCCCCTATTATGCCAACCTTCACAATTCCTCCACCAACCAGTTTACTGTTACGAGAGGAATTCCACCCCCACCCCCGTAGCCTCCAGCTAGCACATGTCAACGCCCAGTTCTTAGTTGCTCACTTTCACGAGTTCCAAGCTGTCTTTCAAGGTCTCGGTCTTCACGCAATTTTAGTGTCTGAAACTTTGTTCAAACCAACTCTCCCTACAGCGTTGGTCCAATTGCACTGTTACGTCATGTTTATAAATGACGGGGAAGGTAAAAGAGGGGGAGGTGTAGCAATATACGTTCGCAAAGATTTGAAGGCAAACATTCTGTTCTCGTCTGCAAGTGTATACTCTGGCCAGGCATTTAATGTTAGAACTCGCTGTTCCCACTCAAAAAGTGCTTCTAATGGTAGTATATAAACCACCCAAGGTCAGTAATTTCTGCGAGCTTGAAACAGAATTAATTATGTATTCAAGCAATTATGATCATTAAATTATTATGGGTGATTTTAATACTGATATTAGTGCAAAAAATAACACCACTTCTAATCTCCTCGATATTATTTCTTCTTGTAACCTTTCACTCTGTCCACTTGATACTACCTGCCACACTGCCACCTCGCCACCTCACACACCTGTCTCGATCTAATTATTACGTCTAGTTCAAATCAAGTACTGAACCATGGACAGCTTCCTGTTCCTGGCCTATCTCGTCACAATCTCATTTATCTTTCGTACTCTGTCTGTACTCCTAAATTTCCAGCTAAATTAGTAACATACAGAGATATTGAAAATCTGAGCATGCCTGATATGTTGAACAAAGCAGCCTTGTTACCATGGAATGAAATCAATAATATGTGCTCAGTTCATGATATGGTTAAATATTTCAATGAAACTCTTATTAATTTTCTTAATATGCATACACCAGTCAAAACTCGACGTGTGACATATCCTCCCTCTCCTTGGATGATGCAAGAAATACGCTCATTGATGGCACAACGGGACGCAGCATATAGAGAATATAAATAAGTTCTGAAAAGGGATGCAGAGATGGCTACTAAATGTTTTGAAACATACAGTGTTCTTAGGAATAGATGCACGCAAATGGCTCAAAGTCATTCTCTAGAAATCCGTAAACGCAATTGTTCATCACAGCTGTGGAGAGATTTACGGGTGTTAGGCATAAATAATAAAACTGTATAGCATATAAGTGATATTAATCCTAATGACTTGAACTTACATTTCTTAAATTCTTCCATTCCTATAGCTGCAGATGTAAAAGACACTACATTAAGAAATTTGCATGATCAGAAAACAACTGAAGCATTTGACTTTAGCAACGTAATATTTAAAGACATAAATAAAGTACTTTTCTGCGTAAAAAACTCGGCAGTTGGCACAAACTGAATTTCCATTCTTATTTTAAAATCTTTACTCCCCTGTCTTATATTCCCTTTGCACAGTATTTTCAGTTTCTCACTTAAGCACGTACAATTTCCTAATGCCTGGAAAATGGTTCCTAAAACATCAAAACCCTCCACTACCTCCGATTACCGCCCCATATCAATACTACCAGTTTCGTCCAAACTTTTTGAGTATATTGTGATAAGTCAAGTGAGATCTTATCTCGACTCCACAAAACAACTTGACAAATACCAATCAGGCTTCTGTGCTAATCATAATACTAGCACTGCTCTTGTAAACATTGTTGAAAGCATTAGACTGGCCATGGATATGAATAAAGTTACTCTCCTCACACTCTTAGACTTCAGTAAAGCTTTTGATATTGTTGGCCACTATATTTGACTCGCTAAACTGGAATGTAATTTTAATTTTTCTTCTAGTGCTATAAACTGGTTCAGGTCTTATCTCTCCTGCAGGAGTCGGAAAGATAACATCAGACTGGCATATTGTAATGCTGAAGTGCTGCAGATGTTCAGTACTTGGTCCTGTTCTATTTATGCTATTTATTAATGATTTGCCTAAATACATTACATTTTCTCAATACCACATTTATGCTGATGATTTGCAAATATATTGTTCTTTCTCTTCCTCTGATACCACCAAAAGTGTAGACAATTTAAACACAGATCTTAAGAGGGCATGGGACATGTGGTTTCGAGCTGCAGAATCGACGTTCATGGCACAGGATATCCTGTGCAAACCATTACATATATTGAAATCTGGGTAATCTTAATATATTGGGCAAGGTTGGAACTTAGATTGCCATTGTTGGAAATTTTGATATGAGTTACATTTTCTTAATTAGATAAACTTGAAAATAACTAAGTTTAGTAGACGAATAATAACAAATTTTCACAGAATACGAAAAACAAAAAAAATGTCAGTCTATAACACATTTGTGTAGATGAGTTTGGAAACTGCAGAATTTATGCAGAGGCAATCACAGATACAAAATCTCTTCCGCCACAAGTCTCGTAACAGGACGTTCAAGAAGAATTTCATGCCAGTTAGAGACAATGTAGTTCATGCTTCTGCCCACAGATAGTGTGCTCTCCGCACGCAGGTATTCATTACAGTATCACATAGCCGGTGTCGTGCGTGTTGGTGCCAAGGCACTGATAAAGACTGGGCATGCTCATATGTAATTTTTGGTCTATCCACACAGCCAGCCAGCAAATATATGCTTCAAGCGCAAGGAAACGTTTGCAACTACACTCATCATAAATTGAAAACCACTGTGTCAAAAGACGCCAAAATTTTATTGTTTAATTATAGACTGCCAATGATGGTACCCGCTAATTTTCATTGCATTAATATTTTAATTGTGTAAAAAATATTTAAGCAATGTCCTGTGCTCTGTCCATTAGAAAATGCAGGGTAAAATAAAGTAGGAGACAAACTTTTTTGTTATTGGAGATAAATGGGGGATACCAGCGACCAAAACAAAAGCAAAACTTTAAATTAAATTTTTGTGCCCCGCTAGATTTAATTTTATGCCACATTCGAAGAGTTCTGCGACGCGCTGTTATTTTGGCGGCAGGTAGAAGACAAAGAATATTTCAGACGCGCGCGGTCTAGATCAGTGACCCGACTATAGCTCCACCCTCGATTCATCCACACAACATTGGTAATGGTAATACGTATTATACATTTGTTAAAAATTTTTTTGATTTTGTGTAATCATGGAATAATTAATAATTAATGATTTAATGATTACAAAAAATTAAAAAATATAAAATAAATGCATTTTTCTTGTTAGTTTCAATTAGGTGCTTCTATTGTTTAAGTTACAGAGCAAATAGAACACATGCTGTACAGTTCATGAGTCTATATATAACATATTTTAAGCTATCAATCTGTCAGCAAAACCACTCAAATTGTAAATATATGTTGTTGATTATTGAAACAAACAACAAAAAAACATTCATTTTCACACATATTTCAGTACTGTACATTTATTTACCACTGGAATAAAATAAATGACGTGTTTGTTTTCTGTACCGAAAATATAGTAAGCTGAGGTCGAAACCAGATGTTTACTTTTTTTTTTCACTTGATTATTTACGCACTTGTAATAAGTTTAATATAAATTAATCTCGTGAAATAAGAGTTCATAAATATGTTTTGTTTAACATGACCCAACAAACTTTTTGTTACATTATGATAACATTTTAAATTTTTTAATGGACAAGGAATTGATGTTTTGTACAGTTACAAACCTAAACTAAGAAAACAGTGAGACAGAACATGATAAATTGCCATTTACAATAGTACAATAGTCATGATGTGCAAAACTGTAAAACAGGGCTACGACATGTCTTAATGTTACTCAACAAATATGTTTTTTTTTCTGTGATTTTGCGTTTAATGTATGCAATATTGGTGATAACAATACATTTTACTCTACTGTAAGAAATCCAATGAGCTACGTCACAAAATTCTTGTAAGTTTCTTTACAAATTATACGACAAATTAAACGCACAAAATGGCTAGTATTTATAAGAATTTCTTGATACTTATACACGCTTGTACAATTGAAAATTGTTCTTTGCTTGCTTACTTTCTATGTACAATAGCTTTATACTGTAAAACAGAATGTACAATAGCTTTATACTGTAAAACAGAAAAAAAGTTCTGTAAATATCTTAGTTTTTTACTGAAACCCATAATAGCAAAAACTACGTACAGTCTGCATATTGTAAATGTTATTACTTTTGAAAATTAAGACGTAAGCACTGTTTCCCCAAAACTTCTCATACATAATATGGAGAACTAGATTAACGATTAACTTTTTCCCTTATAGAAAGCATTTTTATAATTTTATGTGTTTCACATTACATTAAAATCTAAATTCATTGGCGATGTTTCACCAAATTTCTTTTTACATCATATGGAGTACTAGTGGCAAAATTTACACTGATTCTTTATGATACTTTTTACATAAACACTCAATCGTGCAGCATTGAATATTAACGTGGCCAAAATATTATGTTTCAAATTACCAAATGTAAAAAAAAACACAAGCTTACAGAATTTTTTTTAATCTTCCAAATCTATATTTGATTTAATTTTACAGGTTTTCCTAAATTATAATGTTACGTACTGATGGTACAATTAATTGAAAGGTACACAAATTCCATGTTGTAAAAGTTAATACGTTTTTTTTTTGTTACCTGCAAAACTTTTAACAGGAATATTCCACATATTTAAAGATACAAAATTTGCATCTCTCTTTATTTTGAAGATGAAGCGACATGTGACATGCATTTTTTCGGTGCAATTCTATAAAAAAGGGTACTTTTTATTTTTAAATTCCAGCAATTTTGAACAGATACTTGTCCTAATGTACAATTTTCTTTTAACAAATTTACGTCATTATGCAGTAAGAATTCTCTGTTCTTTTTGTAACATACTCTGCATTGTAAAATCAGATTCATCAAGTCGCGGTTAGGTTTGTTCAGACATTTTTTTATGAATCCTTGAAACAGAGGCAATTTTTGCACAACATACCTGTCACAATGCAATAATTTTACATGTGCTTTATTTTAGGTCAATATAATATCCAATTCAAAAATATTATATGAAAGCAAAATTCAATTATCCAAGATGGTGACTACTGCACCTGTAACTTGACAGACTTTTTAGGAAGTATACCTTCCGCTCGTCGCACTGGCAACTGTAAGCCATAGGTGACTAAGAGTGAGTCAGGAGAATCTGGCCTGTAGTCTATGCTGATTATAAAGAGCCCGCGGCGGCGGCAAAAATATTCAGTGCTCTACATGATGTAAAAATTACTGCAAGTTGCGTAAATCTTTGAGTGAGACAAAAAAATTAAATTTAGAGTTTGATTTTATTTTTGTCCGCTAGTACCCCCCATTTATCTCCAATAACAAAAAAGTTAGTCTCTTACTACATTTTGCCCTGCATTTTTCTGCGGACAATGCAGAGGAGATAGTTTAAATAATTTTTTAACAGTAAAATTATTTACGAAAGGTAAATTGACAGATACCATCATTGGCAGGATAGTCTATAATTACATCGTAAAAGTTTGAAGTCTTAGGATGAATGGTTTTCGGTAGACAAGTTTAGTTTGAGCGTTTCCTGCATGCTCGAAGAGTGTATTCGCCTGGGCTAGCTGTGGACTGACTAAAAATGGCGTACGAGCATACCTAGTTTTTACAGAGTCATAGTTAGAGGTCGTCATTGTTTGCTTTACAGAAGATCACTGTTCCGTAATCGGAAGAAAACGCTATAATGGGAGGCAATAAAACGCTATAATGGGAGGCAATAAAACGCGCTTTAAGAAGAACAGCAGTTAATTTTTATTTCTACATGGCAGAAAAGAAACAAAGGGAAAGCACTTTCAGAGGGTAGAAGAATAGAAAGTAGGCTTAAGTAGACAATTTTTGTAATTGAAAAGCTCGTGTTTATATCAAATTTTATCGAATTGAAATTGCATGAGTAGTGCAGGGAGGGGAAAGAGCCAGCCTATAGGAGTTAACCTCACATGATAAATGAGAAATGGTAATTATTTTAGCATAATTAATCCTAGCCGTACAGCCAGTGAAACAATAGAAAATGATTGTTAGTTCTAAATTAACAATTGTAATTTTTATGTAGAAAAAACAACCGGTAATGTTGGACAACTTCCGTCTTCAAAAGGCAGGGCTGTTCTAGAGATGCCTCTCTCTCGTTGGCCAAACAACCAAGGACTGGAAAAGCAGTGGCTGGGTTTTCGTGTATGAGAGAGAATGCGGAAGAGAGAAGTTGGTCAGCAGGGATGCTGGGTGGAGGGCCCAAGTGCCACGTGTAAAAGTTATTCTTCAATATATCAACGGGATTTAGGGATTTTAAGTGTTAATAAGTCAGGGCTGTTGACTGCTGACGACAACGGCTTAGTAAAGGGACAGCGGGGGTTGAGACGTCAGACCTCTCATGTCCCACCAAGGCGATCTGCATTCGATTCCCGACGGAGTCGGTTCCAGAATTTTGGCACGTGGGAATCATGCAGGATGATGCCGCTGGTCAGCGGGTTTTCTCGAGGATATATCCCGTTTCTCTGCCCTTTCATTCCCCCCCCCCTCCTGCATTAAAGACCTCAATGTTGAACACCGACCAAAAATATCTCACTCACTCACGACGGCTTAGTTACTTAATCCTTCTAGGCAGTTAAAAGAAAGAGGAATATTTAAATATATCAGAGGGCTAGGATCTAGACATAATTACAACCATGCAGTAAAATTTTATTAATACGAGTTATTATGGTGAAAGTCCCGTTTAGAGGAGATAGTAGGAAGTCTGCCACCAGTACATGAAAGAGTATTGGACTGAACTTTAACTACACCACTTTTCAATCATCTCTAAAATTAGACAGTCGTATGCTGAAATCTTGAGGAAGCGCATCTTGTAAAGCCATCTTAATGAGTGTGTGTGGAACACAGCGGCAAAATTATGTAATGAAACTACTTTTTTGTGTACTTATGTATTCTTAAATTTTATAAGAACCCTTTTTTATGTGTTAAGCAATGACTCGTGCAAATGATTAATAATTGAAAATAAACAGGAATATTTTTTTTTACTTTTCTTTTAACCTAGTAGAGTTTACTGTAAATATTATTCATTGTACCTAGTAGTAATGACATATATCTTGTTGGTGAATGTGATTATCTCACTGTGCTTGTAATCAAATGATATATTACGAGATTATACTGAATGGTTACATGTAAGAGTATGTGATGTCAGCATGCATTAAACCCACAATTTCCAAAGACGAAAAAAAAAAAAATTACTTGTTACAGATGTGTATGTGGAATAGTTGGCTAAATTGAAAGGTTACACAAACAGGCTATGATTTTAAAATAATTTTGAATAAAATATGATCAGGGTATAAATTTAGTTCAGTTGATAAGTTTAATGTTGTGCCTCATTATAATTACAGACTTCATTCTTTTATAAAAAAAACTAGCAACCAGAGTAGCACTTATTATCTATAGCAAAGTATTGAAGTCTATACATAGACATGCCAAACACTTCCAAGTCTCTATCCTACTTAATTATTTTATTTATTAATTATTATTACTATTAATTAATTTGTAGCAAAAATATGACACAAAATTGGCAAAATTAAAAAAAAATTATTTCTGTCGATCTTATTGCTACCAAACATCACAGGATCACCCGCTGGGCTAATATAAAGATTGCCTGAAAATTTCATCAAAATCGCTCCAGCCGTTTTTAGAGTCCATAGATAACATACATACACACAAAGATTTGTGTATGTAAGAAGGTTAATTACAAAAGTAAATAATGACATTATTTGATTAAAGACACATAAAATGTTAGTTATTCTATTTTTTTTTTATTTAGGTGTTGATATACAAATATTTATACTAACATAATTTTTTCTTACCACTTATCTTTGTTTTGTTCCTTGTATATGTTCATTTTTGTTTAAAACAGAAAAGGAAATTTGACGACTAAAAGGGAGGAAAGGGTCGAAATGGGATTTCATGTTAGTCTCAAAAATTTATTAACCGGATAACATATTATATTTGTGTTCTTATATATATCGCATACATAACAAATTGTACTATTTCTTCATTTCGAGCCCCTAAGAAAAAAAAAATAGTGGGAAAAATAAAAAAAATAAAAGACATTGAATGTGCTATACATGCCTCCCAGCAGTTTTATTCTGAAACCCCCCCCCCCTTTTTTTTTCACAACTTTAGACAAACCGGTCCTTGATACAACAGTTATACGCTGGGCTTGGAGTGTGGTTGAATTGTATAAAAGCAAGCCAGGCCTTGTACGTAATACGATTCTACCATTATAGCTAGTCAAAGAGAAAGAATCTCTGACTCGCGTGCAAATGTGCCACATGCCTGGAGGCATTCTTATCTGCCGGGTATCGTCTTTCTCTTCTCCGCTTGCCAATAAACTGCAGCTGGAACACCACCCTGTTTGCTTCTTGTTACAAGTTCAATCATCCCACGCCTACAGCCAAACGTAGTGCTATCCTACGACGAGTATATGAACCACCACAAAACCCAGTGCGTGGGAAAATGTTATCTCCTTCACTCTTAAGGCTGTTGAAAAATGGTCAAAAGAAAACGGACTCCATATGAACCCATTAAAATCCCAGGCTATTTTAATTTGTAGCTCCGATAAGATGGTAATATCCCATACCGCTGATCTGCAAAAATTGTGGTAGGCAACACAAATACAGTGAAACTTCCCAATACCGGACACCTCTGGTGCATAAAAAAATGTCCGGTATTGAGAAGTGTCCGCTATTAGGAATTACAGTAGTATATAAAAAATAAAGTACATATATAAAAAATTTAAATACAAAAATGGTAGACCTACATAATTTTCTTAGCTCTATACTGCGTTAAACTCTCGCTAGTCCAAGGCCGAAT